>JANHGN010015699.1:11191-28206 GCA_024605025.1 Megaceryle maxima
TAATGCTAGCATTTTGCTGCAGTGCTGTAGCTATTTGGACAACTTCCAAAGAAATTGGATGTGTGAAAAATAATGTAAAGAAAAGCTTCCAGAGAATGCACAGATACCGATAGCAAAAAGATTATTATTTTTTAATTAGTTTTAAGCTCAGTGTAGGTTGTGAATAAGAAAAATCATGAGGTTATGTTCTTTTCATTTCCTAGCTGGCTTTTTTTGACATGCCTAACACAAGTTAAAACAACTTACTGCCTTTTTTTGTTCAAATCACTACTACTTTTGTTGGAAGAGGAGACTGTCTAGGACTACGAAAGTCTACTTCCAGATTCTGGGGTAGGTGCAGTTTGTGCAGGATAAGGCCATATGAATTTGTGTGCTTAGTTAAGAATTTACCTGCCTTTTGTCCTTATTGCTGTGTCTGTTGAATGGACATTTGTGCCTTAATCTCACCTTGTTGTGAGATGTACAAACAAGATTTTGTGGATTTTTATTGCTAGTTAAAATGCAGCTTAGATTAATATTAAACAAGTGAATCAGCCTTTATGTGCAGTTCCTCTGTATTGTGAAATTGTGACGTCTGGCCAGTGGCTTTCTCCTGCTAAACTGAGTTTAGCTAGAACTGAATTGCATGCAATTAAGTATTAGTCATATTAACATTAAATGCACATTAGAGATGTTACATGGCACAGACTAATGCTGCTTGGCCCTGAATAAGGACTTTGTAGTGGTGATAGGGGAAGTTAATGTTTGAAAATCGGTGGCTATTATCAAATAGGAGGTTTGGTTGGAAAAATAATAATCACACGTCAGTTTTTGCTTTCTGTGAGCCATCAGTCAAGTGGAGCAGGGCGTGGAGCAGCAAAGCGATTTAAGTTTCGTTCTGTGCATGTACCTGAGACCAGGATTTTACAAAAGATCCACAAATTTTGTGTCATTCTGTAAATTTTGTCCTAGTGTTCTTAATATGTCGGGTCTAAAAGTACTATCTATGTAGCTCTCCTGGAGTCCCTTTTACTGTGACCATGCTACACTCCTTTTACCTTTAAAAAGTGGGTCTTTGCCACGCGATACTCTTCGGGTTGAACTAAATCCCTGAGAGTTCGTGTGTGGAACCTGTGTGGTTTTGAAGTAAGGGCCAGTATCTTGGCCTTCTCAGGTGGGATACTTGTTTCTTGTGGGCACTTGAACTAAGAAAGTGTTGAGTGATGAGTTTCTGTTAAATGCCTGTAAGCCAGTGGAACAGTCAGTGAGTGCTGGTGCAATTGTGGCTTGTCAGAGTGAAGGTGTTTCTTTTGGGTGAGCCTTTAAAATGGTGAAAAATAGTATTGAGGTTCAAGAGGGGCCAGTTGCCTGGTTGGGTTACAAACTACCCGATGTGGAAGAAATCAGTAAATACCATAAACTCACCAACTTAGGCTCCTTTTCCCCACATGCTGTAGCGTGGTTTCTGTTTCTGAGGCTTAGACCTTTCTTGTTTTCCCCTTCTTAGCAAGGAAGCGGCGTTAGTTTTACTAGTCCTATATCTGTGTTCCTGGAATGCTCTGGTAAACTCCTTCTGGGATAGTAAATTGCTTTTGGTTCTTAGAGATGATTACAACGAGCCGCATTAACGGCGGTAATTGCATTGATTTGGCTTAGTCATGTTCTGTGACTTGTGCCAGTAAGAGGTTGCATCTGGCATTGCGGTGGCCGGGGTGATACGGAGCCTAATGGATTATTTTTATTATATTATTTTTTGCTGCTCTTCAAGCTGAGCTCTGTCTTCAACTACCTTTGACCCCATCTCACAGCCTTTCACTGTATAGTTTTAAAAAAAAGCATCACGCCCCAAGATCCTGGTTGGCATTAAACTGGTTGCCTTGGTCTGGTGGGAGAGAGTGCAGTTCTGTGCCTGAAGGAGATCATCAACTTAGCTTTTTAGACCGATTACATATTACCAAGTCTTTCAGGG
Organism: Megaceryle maxima; assembly: GCA_024605025.1. Classification (NCBI taxonomy): domain Eukaryota; kingdom Metazoa; phylum Chordata; class Aves; order Coraciiformes; family Cerylidae; genus Megaceryle; species Megaceryle maxima. The sequence goes on from JANHGN010015699.1 coordinate 13,140, forward strand.
TGACAAGAAGCTCACACTGTAGGCCTTACAAGGTACCTTTCCACAGGGAATGCTTAGTGAATATTTCATTTTGTATTTTCTCCACAGGGATTTTGTACCAATATGAAACCCAACGTGATCCTCTGACCTCCTGTTTTCACCCAAGAGTGGAGAACTGAGCCATTGGGAAAGAGTCTTAAGCTGGTACTGCAATGCTAAGTTCTGGGAAGAGTCTTCTTTTGAAAAAGCAGCTCTGTTTCCTGCTGAAACTCGTGTGCTTTGTCAGCTCTGTGTTAATATTCTGTGAATTTGTAATTTATTATGTGATCATTTTTCAATGTCGATGGCCAGAAGTGAAAGGTGGAGCTCACACGGGTGAAAAAGAGACTTCAGCTTCAGTCCTAAAGGCCATAATTTTAGCTGATACTCACCTACTTGGTGCAATCAAAGGACATTGGCTGGATAAGCTGAGAAGGTAATTAATTTTTTTGAGTAATCTATCTTGGTTTTAGAGATTTTACTAGTAGTTGATGGGACAAGTGCTTCAAACCAATCTTGGGGTACTCGTAAGAAGAGCGAGTGCTGCCTCCCACTTGCCTATGTGGATCTGCACTGGATAAAAAGCCAGTAAGGAATGGGACTCACTGGGGTAGTGCAGTCCTGAATGTTCAGGGAGTACGTGGCTGCAGGTGCCTGAGTGTTTTTGATGGGTCTGATAGTCTTTTCCATTTTATATATGTATATATACCTATAAAATTCTATTTTATAGAATACCTTAAAACTGAGCCAGATGACCCAGATGTCCCAATAGTGAATTCCTTTAATTGCAGAGATGAGGAAGCTGGTAGAAGTTTGTCTCTGTAGTAGAAGAATTGGAGGTAAACTCACATTGACACCCAAAGATAATCCAATCCTGTACCTACAGGACTGAGTTTCTCATAACACAAAAGATGAAAAAGCAGAATGCTTGAAAAAAAAGTGCAAATTCTGCCATGATAAGAACACTCTCAACTTTGGCCACATAAACAATAGCATAGTGAAGCATGTGCAGTAATTCACTGTCCTCATTAATTGCTGTTGAATGGAATTGTAATGAAAAATAAACAAGCTGGTATCTCTTCCTGCATGAGTTGGTCCTGGTGGTGTTGTGGTGGAATTACCCACCGGGTAAGAAGCACCTACTCAAACCTGATTTTTCAGTAATTAATTTTAATTTCATATCAACACTTTCAGTGTTGTAGGAGCCATCTTCCCCTTCCTGCCAGGCTGCGTTTGTGTGCTCAGAGTTGAGGGTCCGCAAGTCAAGCAGCTAAGACCCCATCTGTATTTTTCCTTTCAGGGAATGGCAGATGGAGAGATCTTTCCAAACTGCCTTATGGTTACTGCAGCCAGATATTGTTTTTATTCTGGGAGATGTCTTTGATGAAGGAAAATGGAGCTCACCTCAGGTATGACATCAACAATTCTCTTATTTCAAAAAATGAGGATTTCTTGAGGGAAATGGATGACAGGAGAAAGCAGACTAGGTATGCAAGGCTTCATCTAATATTACTGTAGTTGTCCTACTGGCAGAAGTTTCTAGTGTTTTAGATTTGGGTTGAAATGTTGTGATTCTCCTTCATTTCTGGTAGTGTCTCGATGCTTTTGCCCCTCACATAAAATTGACAAAATGTACACATCTCACTGTGTGAGATACACAGATTGTAGTGTATTCTTGTGGTGGGTTGGCCCTGGCTGGTGCCCACCAAAGCTGCTCTGTCACCCCCCTCCTCAGCTGGACGGGGGAGAGAAAATAGTAACAAAAGGCTCGTGGGTGGAGATAAGGGCAGGGAGAGATCACTCACCAGTTACTGTCACCAGCAACACAGACTCAACTTGGGGACATAAGTTTTATTTATTAGCAATCAAATTGGAGAAGAGGAATGAGAAATAAAAACAAAGCCTTAAAGCACCTTCCCACCACCCCTCCCTTCTTCCGGGCCACAACTTCACTCCTGATTTTCTCTACCTCCTCCCCTTTCTTAAATCAGTTCTCCCAGAGGTGCTACCAGCATCACTGATGGGCTCAGCCTCAGCCAGCCATCGTCTCCACAAGACCCTGCCACGCAAGCCCAGTGCAATACTCGTGGTCCCCTTGGATCCCATTGAACAGCATTAATTTCTGGGTTGGTTTTTCCATGCAGGCGTGGGCAGATGATGTCAGGAGGTTTCAGAAGATGTTTAAGTACCCAGTGTCTACCGAGCTGGTGGTTATCGTTGGGAATCACGACATCGGATTCCATTACGAGTAAGTCCTGTGGTGGAAGGAGCACGAGTGCTAGGAATGAAACGTCGGCGCGCGCCGTAGCTGCTGCTGTGTCTGAGTGACCTCTTCCTGGTTGCAAGGAAAGGTTTTGATCATGGCCAAGTTGGAAGGGATTGTAATTCAGAGCAAGACTGTCAAAGGTATCGTCTGTGCACAACACACCCCGAGAATAAATGTCAGACTGGATTTCAGGCTAAGTTTATGCTTCTTGGAGCATATGTAAAATTTTTCAGGGCTGATCTTTCTGTATTGGCCGAGAAGCCTTGAAGCTGCTTTTCTTTGTGTTGGGCCTCCTTGTCAGAGAAGTGTTTAGTCTGAGCACATTCCCTCTCTGTCACCTGAGCAGAGTAGAGTGTGTGTGCCCCCAGTCTGCTGTACGTCTGTAGGATGGCTGCGCTGACACCAGTGGGACTGGGGCAGAGTGCACGGTGGGTGTTGGAGCACCCCTGTGAGCCTGCTGGGTGGCTGTGTGCTCTAGCTGAGGGAGCAGGGAGCTGCACGGGGGGGGTCTGCAAACTGTAAAGCAGAGGGATCAGGTGATTTAGAGCCCCAAACATGATCAGGTGACTGGAGCACCTCTGCTGGGAGGTGGGGGTGTTCAGCCTGGAGAAGGCTCTGGGGAGACCTCATTGTGCCATTCAGTACTTCAAGGGGCCTGTCAGAAAGATGGGCACAGACCTTTTTAGCAGGGCCTGTTGCAACAGGAAAAGTGGTGATGGGTTTAAACTAAAAGAGGGGACATTTAGTCTGGAGAGAAGGAAGATATTTTTTACACTGAGGGTGGTGAGAGCCTGGCCCAGGTTGCTCAGAGAGGTGGTCACTGCCCCATCCCTGGCACCATTGCAGGGGAGGTTGGCCGGGGCTCTGAGCACCCTGCTCTAGTTGCAGATGTCCCTGCTCCCTGCAGGGGGGTTGGACCAGATGACTTTGAAAGGTCCCTTCTGACCCAAATTGCTGTATGATTCCCTGAAGATGCTCCACGGGAGAATTAACCAGAAGTTCCTTAGCAAGATGAGGGATCTTTGCCAGTGCCAGTCTCTTACCTCAGCTGTATTTGCCCTCTGTCTCACAGAATGACTCCTTACAAGGTGAATCGATTTGAAAAGGTTTTCAACTTTACTTCAGGAAAGTTGATAACTCGAAAAGGCATCAAGTGAGTATATTTTTTTTCAAAGATTGTTGTTGTTTCCCAGTATTTAGTGATTACTGAGCTAGCAGGACCAGAGTGATGAAAACTGAGATCTGGAAGTGGCATTTCTGGTGAAATAATATGGGAATGCTTAACTAAGAGCCTTTAAAAAAAATATTTTCTGATGTTTTGTATCAAGCCTGTTATATGTTGAACATGCAATGCTTCCTACAGCCCTGCAGTTTGCTAAGGAGCAGAAGCTGTACTTTGAGCCAGGTAAATTCTAACAATTGCTTTTTAAGTGGAAAAGTACTGGGGAGTCAGAATCAAATGCTCCAGTTGGCCTTTTTACTTCCTTGCAGCTGGTAATGACCCATGGCTGTAAACGTAACGGAACAGGACCTGGTGAAGAAACACAAACAACCCCCCTCTGTGCTCACAAGTGAAGAGTTTAATTAACTTTAATAACTTCTTTCATCTGCAGAACTTCACTCTTGCTTGAGGAATTTGGGAACACAGCGGTTGCTTGGCCACAGTTCTTCCACAGGGTGGGGTAATAATGCACAAGGTGGTTTTGGCTTCCAGCAGAGCTGGTTCCAGTGCTGGTTCTCATGGTTGTGTGTTTGTGGCTGTGGTCCCCTGCCCTGTGCCCCTGTCATTACCTGCAGGAACCCGATGAGGGAGAGCCATAGTGGGTGTGTGGAAAGTTATTTGCAAACCCCAGATATACAAAGGGAAGACCCAGGGCTGCTCTGCATTGGGCATGTGTGTGCCATCAGGTTATAGTCACTCGTGTAAATGCAAGATTCAAAACCTACTGGTCTACACTGGTTCCCTTAATTAAGCAAACATTAAAAATCTTCCTAATGGGTCTAAAAATGGTCAGTCTTTTTTAGGAAGATGCATGAGCTTCATGAACGGTAATGCTGCTATTTATCATGCATGTGGGGTCCTCTAGATAGGTATTTCAGCTGGTTTGGGGTCTTCAGCTATATATTTCATCTGGAAACGCTGGAAAAACTTCTTTGGTGTGAGGGTGTGGGAGCCTGTCCTAGGCTGCCCAGAGAGGTTGTGGAGTCTCCTTCTCTGGAGAGATTCCAACCCCGCCTGGACCCTGCGCTGCTGGGCCCCCTGCTCTGGGTGACCCTGCTGGATGGAGCAGGGGGGTGGCACCAGGTGATCCCCAGAGGGCCCTTCCAACCCCCACTAGTCCATGTGAATCTGTATTTTAAAAAGTTATCAAAGCACAAGAATTCTTGTGTGTAGTTGCAGGTTGTGTGTCTGGGATTATATTAATGAATGGAAATGGTCTGCGTTATTAATGAAACATTCCTGGATAAGCCATTACCACAAAAAGCAGTTTAATTTGCTTAAAGAGAAATTATTTATTTATTTATTGCCCAGTACCTCTTAACTGGAGGCATTCAGCTTATTTACATCTGTAACACATACTGAGTTGGACTAGGAATATAACTTTTGAGTCCTGAATGAGTAAACAGGTAAGAAGCTTGTGGTAGAAGTTCAACTGAGTTGAAATCTACAGGGAAATCTTTTTCTGTTTCACACAGAAAATGGGATTTTATTTGTGAGACCACAAAGTGCAAAACTAAGTTTGTCCAGGGTAGGCAGCCAAATTCAGTTTTTCAGTTCTTCTGAAGAAGTCAAATGTCTAAAATTCTGTCTCTGAGGGACTAAAAGGTGTGCAGGGAGAGAGACAAGTTCTCCTTGCCCTCAGAATTCAGCTTACCAGGCGTCTAACGTTCCATTAGAGTAACACTTAAGGATCTGGTTAAAAAATATCTTGAGGTGTGAACATGAGGCATAACCTACAGTATATTGTGCAGCTTAATAGCATCTGAGGAGCAAGCAGCCTACCAGGTAGAGCAACAGCTACAGCACAGGCGCTTCAAAGAGGATTTCCAGCGTGGGATTTCAGAAGCTGTTACTTTCTGCTGTTTTCTTGAGCCCTGTCCAACTTTGGCACACTTGCATTTTATAAAAAAAAAAAAGTTTATCCCCCACGTGTGCATGAAAAGCAAACGCTTCCCTGCCCTCCTCACTCCCCTTTGCCCCCTCCCCGGTGTTTTGCAGCTTTGTCCTGGTGAACAGCGTCGCCATGGAGGGCGATGGCTGTGCCCTCTGCCGCGCCTCCGAGGAGAAGCTCCTGGCACTTGCTCACAAACTGAACTGCTCCCAGCAGGTAAGAGTTGCTCGAAGACCTGAGGATCGCCAGCGGCTGGGCTGCTGCATTGGGAATACTGGTGCTGCAGCACCAGTCAGGGTATAGCTAAGGCTCTCCGGAAAGAAGAGTCTGGTCCCAATTCATATTGCACGTCGTTAGCAAATCTTTCTTCTCATTTGCCTCTTAGCATTATTACTTAACTATTGGCTGCTTTGCTTTGAGTTCAGTGGTGTTAAAACTTGTCAGCGCTGGTGACAAACAGGGGGTGTTGTTTCCTCCATCCCAGGGAACAGCCAGAGAACTTCTGTAACCCTCCCTTTGACGTAAGATCATAATCCCTGCGTTAGTATTTATACCCATCACCCTGGTTTATATCCTTCAAGCCGACCTTTTAGTTTTCCACTTCTATTGGAATAGCCTAGAAATGTTTTAATTGTAGTATTTTTTTTTGTTTTTCATCAAATCTGATTGCATCTTTGCATTTCATTCCTCCTCCCATTTTCACAGGCCAACTGGGTGCATGGTTGGCAGCAGGGCTGACTGGGTTGGCCGCCAGTCAGGAAACCAGCTCCCAGGGGAAAGAGCTGCCAGACTCCAACGTCTGTCCCTCTCGGACTGCCCTAAATCTCTTGCCTTGTTTGTGCAGTGAGATTCTGCTGTTGCTTTCTGCATTTGGAACGAGTGCAACTGTACTTACAGCCTATGCAGAAAGGGGAACTACAGCATTTCCCCTTCCAGCCACGGGAAAGGCTCTTCAAAGTTTATACAGTGGACAGTATTTAAACACTGTACTCTGAGCTGGTGCTGCTTGTTGCCAAAAAAAAAAACAACCCAAAAAACCCAACAAAAAGCCCCCAACCCCATAAAACCTTGTGGTCATTTCATCCCCTTCCCACTCCTGCGGTAGGAACAGCAGAAGACAGTGTGTGTGGATTGATTCTGTTCACAGAAACTGAGTCATTCCAGTGAGAGATGCAGCGATGTGGAAAAGCTTCCAGCTTCAGACCCCATCCTTTTGCAGGTGTGTTAAGAGGTGGGGCGAGGTGACATCTTGACACGTTTTTAGTGTATTTATTCCTGTTGTGTTATGGATGGAACATTAACAACCAATCCTGGCTTTAAATTTCTCCCAGCATTACCCTCTCTATCGGAAAAGCGATGCCGAATGCAGTGGAGAAGATTCTGCTCCTCCAGAGGAGAAAAACATCCCATTTAAAGAAAAGTACGATGTCCTGTCTCGAGAAGCGTCACAGAAGGTTTGATTTATGGGAACTTTATTGGTGGGGGGGGGAGGGAAGGGCTCCTGAGGGTCTATAGAGATGAAAAAATGATGGAGAGAGTCAGCCGAGACCGAGGGAGCGCAGCTGCCGCTGCCTTTAGCAAGGCCTTGGAGAGGCTGCTTGTTAGAGCTGCTCCCCTGAGGATCGTCACGACCGTGGCCTCCATTCTGCTGGTTCCCCAGGTACAGGCTCGTAGTGGTGGTGCTCTGAAGTCTGCGGCAGCGCCGCTACCTCCAGGTCAGCGCTTTGTACTCTGCGTACTGTGTGGGTTATTGACTAACCAAAAAAAGCAGCTGCTTCCCAGCGCTTTGAAAGCACTTGCTTCTGCTCAGTTAATAACCATAAGAAAATGGGAAGTCGGAAGTATTCCCTAATAAATAATCTAATGGTCAATATTTGTTTCCTTCTGTATAAATGTTCTCACTCAAGATTGGCAGCGTGAGATTCTCCCTTAGAGAAGAAAACAGCATTGCTTCAGTAAACCTGAGGTTGTTCTCTCTGATGTCACCAGCAAGCTACTGCCTTTAGTTTTCTGCTCTGTATGGCCAAAAAATAAAAGACTGGTATTTGGGATGAGGGCCAAACAGGGATGATATTTTACAACAGCAACACGTGTCTTATCAGAAAACAGAAATTTACACAACACACTTTGTAAGAATATTAGAATTCCCACCACTTCTTTCTGTAAGGAGGGAAAAAAAAAAAAGGTTTCTTAAGCTCAATTTCTTTTTACTGATGACTCTGTTTTGGCGCTTGCCCGTTCTGTGTTCTAGCTGATATGGTGGTTTCATCCCCGTTTGATTCTCAGTGGCCACACACATAGTGCTTGTGAAGTGCTGCACGCGGGGAAAATCCCAGAAATCAGCGTCCCGTCGTTCAGTTGGAGGAATAGAAACAATCCTAGTTTCATCATGGTAAGTTTTAATTCAATTTTTTTTTATTATTTTTTTTTCAGATAACTTTCATAAATAAATCAACATGGCAGTCAGCTAGATTTTAAAACTGATTCTACCTGTAAAAACAAAAACAAAAAAAAAAAAAAAAAAAGAAAAGAAAAAAAGAAAAAAAAAGGAAAAAAAAAAAAAAATTGCCTACCCACCCAATGCCCTCAGTACACTGCATCCACTTGGTAAAGTACAGCTGTGGGAGCCACACGTCCACTGTGGTACAAAGCAATGCTCTTCACGATCCGATTCCTATCCGGGTACAAGCATCTAACAATTGCCTTAGCAAGAGGGTGCATTGTAAACTACTGACTTGTAAAAATAATCAGTATTGTGCACGGAACAGCAGAAAGACTCGTTTGGCTTGGTTGATTTACCAGCTACGAAAACAAGACCGTATTCTCCACCTCAAACCCCTCTGCACGGTGATGGTGTTTTCAGAGGTGTGCGTGAACCGCTTCGCACAGTGAAAACATTTGTCACGTGCCAGCGTTCTGCCTCCTCGCTTCCAGTTCACCTTTGGTACAGCGTGCTGGTTCCGCTCATGCAGGCAGTTCCAGTGCTCAGTTACATCCTTAGAGGTAAAGCAATTAAGTTCCCCAGTTCAAAAATAAAACAGAACTCCTACAAACTTGGAGTAAGAAGCAAAACCTACAATCTGTTTAGTCTGTGACTTGGAGGGGGGAAAGCTTTCATCTATTTTTTTTTTTTTGTTTTTTTTAACTACTGTTGAGTTTAGGCTGCATAATACAGATAACCTTGACCTTTTAAACTGATTTTATGCAACTGTTAGTATTTTTGTTGAAAGTAGTTCCGTTTATTCCATAATCCTGAGAGTAGCTGCCTTCAAACTACAGGCGCTCTCTGCACGCGCCAGGCAGCGCATCTTCGCTGCAGAACAAGAGGTTGGCTAATGAAAGTTGCATTGTCTTCACTCCTGTTTTAACTCGGCCTCGGCCCGTTGTAAACTTGAATTTGAACCGCAGAGTCGAGCCAAAGCCCAACAACGTCCTTCGTTGTTGAGTTTGCGTTTGTAATTTGGCTTAGCCAACGTGGTTTTTGCAGCGTGTGTGGGGTAGGAGGGGGGGCTCAGGGGCAGGAAGGGGCACATTCACAAAACCTGACTTCAGCATGGGAAGGCTCCTTCCGGGTGGATTTACGGCAGCTAAAGTCAGGCTTCTCTTGAAGGCAGGTCAGATGAGGAGCCCAGCGCTCTATCTGCACTAGATGGAATATAGGGAAGATTGGCCTCTGGGCTAATGGTGGCTATTCCAGTTAGTGCCCAGCACCGCAAGGCACGGCCCCCTCAGCCCCCTGGAGAAGGCACTGGTCCTAGGATACTGGCCCCAACCCCTGCCACCCAACGCAGAGTTGAGAAATGGGAGAGCTGCAAGTTGTGATGTTTGCTCCCGATTCGGAACCCCCGCTAACAGCAAAGTGACGCTCTTCGTTTCTTTTCCAGGGCAGCGTAACACCAACTGACTTCTCCCTCCACAAATGCTTCCTTCCGTATGAGAGCAGAGTCTTTACTCTATACTGTGCAGCAGGTGCTCTGCTCATCATCCTCATACTAGCTCATTTTCAGCTTCTCACTCCACCGTTTTATTTTGCTCAGCGTTTAATCAGTAAGCATAAAGCAGTATGAAGAGCCAGACATCTGCATTCAGTCACTGAAATACCAAAGCTGAGAACAGTCAAACATCAGACTATATTCATGCCAGCAAATGACCTAATTTGATTGCTAGTCTGAAGGCAGGTTGCATTTACACATACCATAGAAGTCCTATACAGCTGATATGACTACTACAGGATAAATAATTAACTGAAATGAACGTTTCATGCTGTACAAAAATACTGTATTCTACAATCAAATGAGTCCTTTTCCTGCTATATATTTTTTTTTGTATCAAATATGTATATTAAAAGTGTAACTGTACATTATGTAAATCCTATAAGCCTCATCACTGCTCTGCACTAGTGTCTTACTCTGGAGGAGGCTCAGTCCTGCAAACTGGAAACGTTTCTCTGATTTATTGCTGCGTGGCCCTTCTAATGTCATACTTCTGTTTGTTAGGGTCAGGCAGAAACTAGATAGGTCAGCACTGAGAGCTGCGGGTTTCCCTAACCTTTTCAGGATGTTGTTATGTGAGGGACTGTGGTTTGGGACAAGAAATCTTCCAGTTCCCGACACGTGAAATCGTGAGCTGACTACAGTTTGTTATCGTCTACCAGACAACAACGGGAAGAAGCTCCTGGGTCCAGTTTGCTGATAAACCCTTGAAACCTGCTTAAAAAATAAATAAATTAGGGTGACACCTCAAGCTGCTGTTTTTAAAAAGATGTGCTATGATGAGCTTTTAAAAAAAAAAAAAAAAAAAAAAAAAAAGGCCCTGGTGCATCCCAGAGATCTATGTGGTGAGGGGCCCTCCACTTGCTGGTCTTCTGCAAGAAGGAAGGTCAAATGCAGCTGCAGCAACATCATCCCACACCTTGGCCCTCGATCTAAGGCAGACAGGCACAGGAATGTGTCTTGGTGGCCTGGCAGGAATCCAAGCTAAGTTCTGTGAACTCGTTGAGTCACATTTTGAAGGGCACCATCTCCCCCATGGGGAGGCCGCCAGCCCCACCGCACAGCCGGGCCGCAGCCCCCCCAGCCTGGAGGGCAGCGCGGAGAACATAAAAAAAATCTGAGCTCGGCGTCTTTGCGCGCTGCGTGTGAAGGAAGAGGCGACAAAGCTACCGCCTCTCCCCACCCGCCCCAGGTAAACCAGAGGGACTATGTCACACTGGGGCTGGGGTTCCTGCAGAGGCTGGGGGTGGTTCTACAGCAAAGCCTCATCTTTTGTTATTCGCTCCGCTGCTTTCTTTGGCGTGGGAAGTGAGAGAATCGTTGCATCTGGGAGTTTTATTACTAGCTTAGTCCACCCGGCTTTGCACTTTCTGAGGAATAGCTGATGATTAAATTGAACAAACGGATGTCAAAGTAAACACCCTTCTGGGAAAAGGAAACGGTCACATTATAGTATCTAACCCGCGACTGGTTAGCATCAAACAGAAACGAGTTCTCAATTCCTCTGTAGCTCGAGTTTAAAAATGACTGATCAGGTTTAATAACTTATAACGCTGCTTATAGTAAAAAGGGAATCAAACCTGCTGATTTATATGCCAATGGGGAGGAGGGGTTAGCTCTTCATCTCTCCCTAAAGGTAAAATGGGGGGGGAATGGTCCAAAGTGTGGTAAAACACTCTATAAAGTAATGTAGTCTAACACTTCTCTAGGTTTCTGTTATTGCAACTGTAATTTTAGACATTTGTACAGGTTATCTTGGACACAGGAAAAGTTTATAGTCACAGACATAAAACACCTATGTATAAAATATAAAGCAGTGTTATAGTTACTAAAAAGGACATGCCTTATTGCTACAGCAATTCTTGCTTTTTATATATTGTACTGTACCACAACTTCTTTTGAGAATGTCATTTGCATAAATTATTCAAGTTTGAGAAATATTCACACGTTTTGATTCTACAATATTTAAAATAAAACCGTTTTCTAATGTGTCTCTTTATTAAAAGAGAAATAAAAATGTCATCTTGTAATTCTCTTAGGCCAGACACAAGGGTTTATACACCTTTTTTTTTTCTTTTTTTCTATTTTTTTTCTCTTTCTCGCTATTTACTCGCACAATGAAAGCCGCTGTTGGTACAAAGATTGAAGAGCTCTATATAATGGTGCTTTACACATTCACAATCGGTCTGTGCAATTGTGAAGTTCTAAGAATGACCAAAGAATTACCAAACATATTTTTCTATAAAGGAAATAAAAGAAAAGAAATCCTTGGTTCCCATTAAAACAACACCAGGTTGCAATTTGGACACTTCAATGAATTCCAATGTTTTAAAGCTGAGACTTCAAAAGAGAAAGGCATGTTTGCTGCAACATCCGGTGACTGTAATACCTTACTTGGAAAGGTAAGTGGTTAATTTGCATAATTTATAATTTTTATACTAAAGAGCATTTTTATATAAACCAGAAAAAAAACCCTAAACTCTACAGATAAAGTTCTCACCTCCAGTCACTGCTGCAGGTAAGGTTGACATCAAGCTGTACAGCGCAATCAAAAACATACTTACATCTTAGCTCATTTTACAGGTACAGCCATAATCAAGGCACAAAGATCTTCTACAAGTATTTTTCTTCAATAAAGTTGTACAAAATAATATTACATTTTACAGTCTGTACAATATAATAAACCAGCAGTAAAACAAAACAAAAAAATATATATAGGGAGAGGACCGTTGTCCAAGAATGATCGGAACTAAAAGGATCATTTGTGGACAGCACAAATAACCTAAGTGAGGGTGGTAAATTTTCTGCCTCGATGCAACAGGCTGAAAAGTAGCTGTAATTCAAACGCCTGAGGTGTGCAGAGACGCTCGGCTCCAAAACCCCAGAAAAAAATTGCTTTGTCTTCACTGTTCCTCTCAGTATCTACTCTACTTCCTGTGCCAGTAACGGCTTAAAAGAGGAGGTCACTTTATCAGTTGACCTGCAACTCAGAAATGCTAAAAACTGTGACAGAGTAATAAATATTGTGGTGCTGCTACATTGTGTGTCTACTTCCTCAACAGTATTTAATAACCTGATACAAAGTGCATTAATCTTTTTTTTTTCTTTTTTTTTTTTTTTTTTTTTTCACCCATCAAGTACTCTTCAATGTCATGTTAAAAAGGAAACCCACATAGAGGGATAGGTATTAGGTATGACTTTAGTGTCATCCAGCTGACATACCAGTTTGAACTGATGTTAACCTGCTGGAAAAAATTTAGCAGGTCACGTTCAGTTAAAAAGGAAAAAAAAAAACAAACCAAACCAAACACAAACCCAGAAAACCTAAGGGAACGGAGGTAGCCGAAGGGCTTTAGTGGAATGATGAAGAAGTGGCATGTCAAAAATAAAGCACAAAAAGAGTCCCAAAAAAGCATGAAGGAAAAAAAAAAAAAAACCAAACCAACCCAAACTCGCTTTGAATCAGCTTTAAGGTTAAATAATTAAAGTAAACAAAGTGAAGAGACATTTCTATAGTATATTCTTCCACCCTACGCGGGGTAGCATCAAGAGAAAGAGTAAAGGAGCAAAGAATTTAAAACCACAGGTTCCACGGTGATCCCCCTCACAAGAGTTCGTACTGGCGGAGGTGCATCCTTTGAATGATGTCTCGACAGTCGTTGAACACCCTGCGGATATTTTCTGTGTCCACCGCACAGGTGAAGTGTGGGTAGCAGTAATGCCGGCCGTCCCCGCTCGCCGTGCTTATCCTCTGTGGAAACAGGGAGGGAAAAACAGGGTCACGAGATGCCGTGCTTCTCAGAGGGCTGGAGGCTTCTGGAGCGTCAGGAAACCCAGGAAAGTCTGTCTACAGATCATTAAATAAATGCAAAGAAGGAAGGGCTGTGGGCTGGGCTGGTGTCAATTACACGTTTGAAATGAGGAGTTAAAAAAGTTACAGATACTATTTGTGGGGTCAGTGTAATGATGTTTCTTGTTCAGCCTGGAGAAGGCCCCAGGGAGACCTTATGGCCTTTCAGTACTTCAAGGGGGCTGTCAGGAAGATGGGCACAGATTCTTTAGCAAGGCCTGGTATGCCAGGACAAGGGGTGATGGCTGTGAGCTAAAAGAGCGAGATACAGACTGGAGAGAAAGATGAAACTTTTTATGATGAGGGTGGTGAGACCCCGCCCCAGGCTGCCCAGAGAGGTGGTGGCTGCCCCATCCCTGGCACCATAGCAGGTGAGGTTGGCCGGGGCTCTGAGCACCCTGCTGTAGGTGCAGATGGCCCTGCTCCCTGCAGGGGTTGGACCAGATGACCTTGGAAGGTCCCTCCCAACCCAAACCAGTCTGTGATTCTATGGTTCTACTTCCTAGGAGCCACTGATGCCATCTACCATCACTTGCAGAAGCTGCTCTCATTGGCACATCCCTGCTGTCTGCCACCCCAGCTGTCCTGGGAATGATTTTCTTTTTCCTCCTCTTCTTTTTTGGTGCCACCATGTGGCAAATTTTTGAACTCGTTTTAAATCAGCAATGCAAAACTGAAAACCTCCCAGTTGTGAAGCCAGACGTGGCAGAGAACTGCATCCTACTGCTTCAGCCGCTTGAAACTGAAGACCCCTGAAGATGCCCTTACTTAGAGCAGCTCTTCAGCCAGCTGAAGACGTGGTGTCATTACCGAGAGCAGAACACGGTGGGATCAGCACCAGAGATTTGTAAAACATTCACAAATCCAGCAGACATCAGACCAAGCAGCATTCAATTTTCCCAAGGCTACTGCGTGCCATTTGTAGGTTGCTCACTTAAGCTCCAGCATCACCTCCCCTGTGGTTATCGTGTTAAAATGCCTCAGGATCTTAAACAACATTTAAAAAATCTTAATTCTGTCCTGTACTATTATAGGGCTAAGAAATACAATCCATTCCAGCTCCCCACCTTGAGGAATAGAGATGGAATGGCATAAAAGCAGAAGGTCAGTTCTTGGGTAATAATAGTTATAAATATTTTCTGAATTTTATTACAAATTATGCCATCAAAACAACAAAAGACAAGGTTTTCTCTCTGGCTCCACTATATGTTTTTAATATAGTGATTTATTTTCCATGTGGGATTGTCCATTTAAATACCTGCATCTACAGATACTACAGACTATTTATACAGATGATTTAAATATATAAATATCTAAAAGCCTTAGATAATATAAAAGTATTTATATACATAAATCTATAATAAATATGTCTAACTATCTCTGCATGGCTATATATAGGTATTTTCAGAGATACCACTATAGGCATTTAGAAGCTATGATTTACATAATTTGATCAAGTAGAAATTGCAGGTTTTTGCAGGTAGCATTAGCTATTTATCACTAATTAAACAGGAGGTGTTCCATATACATACTAAAAATATTTTCTTCTTGCTCAGCTACACTCAATACCTAGTTCCAGGCTTATGCTTGTGAAAAATATTAATTTAATAATGTGTTCACTTGATGAGCAAGTTCACAGAATCACAGAGTGTTCGGGGCTGGAAGGGACCTTGAAAGACCATTGAGTCCAATCCCCCTGCAAGGTCACCTAGATCAGGTCACAGAGGAACATATCCAGGTGCGTTTGGAAGGTCTCCAGAGAAGGAGACTCCACACCCCACCCCGGGCAGCCTGTTCCAGTTCTATCACCCTCACCATGAAAAAGTTT
>JANHGN010015700.1:0-89049 GCA_024605025.1 Megaceryle maxima
TCACCCCGTCGCGGTTGCGGGTCTGCCGCTTCCGGTCTCCGGGGCGTGCGGGGGGGGGGGGGGGGGGGGGGGGGGGGCATGACAGAGGAAAGGGTCACCCTCCCCTATCTTCTGGGAGTCTGTCTTCACGTATTTTTCAAGTTACTACAGCACCAGTTACCCACAAACATAGAGGCACCTGTAGTAGTAACAAGCAAGTTCTCCAGAAGTCCACTTTGGCAGAGATGCACCATGTACTAGAGACAATATAGTCTAGTTTGTTATGTAGTGCTCAACATCATCAATTCTGTTCTTCTAGAAGGTTCAGATGTACACATAAACACGACCTAGTGTCCATCACTATTCATTATATTCTACTTCAGCACATTCACAAAAGCAGCGTGGGCAGCATCATTTCTGCTGGTGAGGAACTGATGTGTTTCCTGCACTTTTCAGATGTAGAATGACTTCAGTGGAGGCATTCTGGATCACACACCGGTGCTTCCTACCGGCCTTTCTAATCACCCCGTGAAGAAGGCACAGACAAGAAGAGTCCTGTCCCCCAGCGCTCCCTGGAGCGCCTGCAGCACTCCGGGACACCCGCTACACCCTAGCAGGAACGGGACAGCGCTGACCTCAGCCTACGTAGCTGGGGTTAACTTCAGTTCAACAACGCATTAAACGTTTCCTCCGCTTCATGGCGGCAGGTGCAGCTAGCGGCCGAGGGCCCGCCAGGCCGGCGGTGCCAGGCGCCCGCAGAGCACGGCCCACCCCTAGAGGTGGCGGTTACCCCGCTCGGGCCGGCGGCTGGGTGCCGCCGCTCCAGGAGGAGAGCGGGAGCAGGCCGCGCTGGGGCCCCGTCCGCCCACGCCACGGCCAAACGCTCTGCCTCTCCCCCTCCACTCTAGCGCGGAGGATCGGGAGGACACAGCCAGCAACACCCCAGTGGCGGCTGCCCCGCGGGGCCAGGCCGGCTCCCCAGAGGGGGTCCCGCCACTGCCCGCTGCAGTCGTTGGCGCAGGAAGCCATCCTCCCGCTGCGGGGCGGGCCGGGAGCGCTACTTACATCGGTGGCATTGCCTCCCTTCCTCCCCAGCCGCGGAAAGCCACTGGCGGCCCACCTCCCCCAACCGCTCCCGCGCCTCAGCCAAGCCCTACCGAGATCCAGGGCGGGCCCGGCGCGGCGGAGGCGCCGCCACACGAAGCCAATGGCCGGGCGCCGGCGGGGAGCGAGCGAGAAGCCAGCCGGCCGCCGCAGGGTCAGGCCTATGGAGGCGGGGCCTGCGAAGGCTTATAGGGCCGCGCCGGGCCGCGCCCGGGAGGCCGCGGGCTCTCCCTTTGCCGCGCCATGTGACCCGACGGCGGCCAGCTGGGGCGAGTTAAACGTGAGTGGCGGTGGTGGGGCACAGGCAGCGTGCCGGGGACGGTCGGCTTCCCGGCGCTTCTTCTCTTTCGCACTTTTGGTTTTGTCTGTTTGTTGTTTTGGTTTTTTTCCTTCCTCTTCTCTCCTCGGTATTTGGCACTTTTCAAAAAGCGGCGCCCGGTCGCTGGGAGTGCGGAATGAGCCGCCCCGCTTCTCCTGCGCCGTGGCAGTAGCAGGTGGGGAGCGATGCCGCCTGCCCCCCGGGGCTCCCCGCAGCCCGGCCGGGCTCCTGCAAGCATCAGCGCCGCCTGAGCAGCCGGCGGGGACGCAAGACCGGTAGGGGGTTGCCGAAGGCACACGCGACCCGACGCTTGCCATGTGTGCTGGTAGCACCCTGCTTCGGCAGCTCCCTGGTGCGGGTAGCCGGTAACCGGGGCGGAGCGGCAGCAGGACAGAGCAGCGGGAACGCAGCCCCGAGCCGCCGCCGGGACCATGGTGAAGGAGGAGTGCAAAGCGCTGTTGGACGCGCTCAACAAGGTGACCGCCTGCTACCGGCACATGGTGCTGACCATCGGCGGCACCTCGGACTCCCAGAACCTGCGGGAGGAGCTCAAGAAAACCCGTCAGAAAGCCCAGGAACTAGCGGTGGCCAACAGGAACAAGCTCACCACGGTCCTGAAGGACAAAACCGTGAGTAAGGAAGATAAAGCCGAGTTCGAGAGGCTATGGGTGATTTTCTCCACGTGCCTAGAGATCCTGGAGATCGACATGAGGAGAGCCCTGGAGCTGGGCCACGAGTTCCCGCTAAACGTCCCAAAAAAGCACCTGATCCAGACTGGCATGAGTGGGGGGACCTCTGGCGTGGCCGCCAGAGCCATGAGTGTCCAGAACATGAAATATGAGGCTGAGCACAATATAGACGTGGTGGATTTGAAAGACCTTGAGAACGAAATCAACCAGGTAGGAGAGATGATGTATGAGATGGAAATGAAGGTCAATGTCCCCCAGTGGACAGTAGAGGCTAAGCAAGACCCTGGGGCTGAACTAAAATCCACCATCAGTGTGGGTGCTTCTTCTATCGGCATGATCTCTGTGGAGGAAAATAAATCCTTCTGCGATATCAGCAAGGTTCTAGCTGGCATTATTTTCTCCGCTGTGCTCATTATCGCTATTGTCCTGGCAGTGTGTGTGGTAAAACTCTCTTAGAGCAGCGCGGGCTCTGACAGCAGCAAAGCCCCTCTGGTCTGTCTTTGGAGTGTTTCACGCCTCACCTTTCATTTCAATACGGGTCACTTGGATGAACTGAGAATTTAAACCTAGCACTTGAAAAAAAACAAAGGAAAACTTCCACCTCTCAATATCCAAACAAGCAAGATTTGTTTCTTCTTGCTTTTGGAAGAAAAGAGATGCAAATCAGCCTGCAGCATAGGATGTCTTCATCTGCTGGACGTGTAACAGTTAACTATGAAGTACCAGGGTATTATCACTGCTGGCTATACAGGGATTTGTCTGCTATTAATAGATCACTATGCTCAGAAGCCTGCATTTTTTTGTTCTTGAACAGGCTCTGGTGTTTGCTGCTGGTCAGTTTACAGTATTTGAGAGGAACAGAAATTTGGAAGCTAGCACAGGTGTTTTGTCTGACAAAGTGAATAGAATACAGGGTTTGTTGTTTTATTAATCAAACACACAGATTATTATTTAAGTGCAGAAAAAAAGGGAAGGATGAAAACCCCAGTAAAAGAATGTATACTTTAACTAAGCACACGGCTAGGGAGGGGGGAGGTGTGGAGGAGGAGGATGGAGAGAACAGGACAAGCAGTGTTTGATACCAAATACAGTTTGTTGATTTACGCTGGATTATACAGAACCCAGTTGCATGGGTTGGCACAGCATAAACAAATGACTAATCACTTTCTCAATCCAGAGAGAAAGAAAGGGCAGTTGAATATTCAGAAAAAAAACTACCAAGCCTTGTAGTTCTCAACCACATTGTCTTCCCCTCCGGAAAGGCTGATTCTTGCCAGTATTTTCTTTTTTTCTGGCTGTAGAAGCAAACGCTTCACTAATAAACTATGAAGATAGAAGCAATGAATCTACCCAGAGCGGAAGTAGTGACTTTGGAAAATAGATTTTGGCAAACAAAAATCGTGTGGGACCTTTCTAATTATCCAAAGTCATCCCCTCTCATGTTGACAGGCAAGGATAGATGCCTGTAAACGAACAGCCACATTTGTGCAAGCTCCTGTATTCTCTGCAGAAACCCAAAGCTAAAATCGTGTCTCAGTTTCGTATCTCATTCATGTCTGATGAACCATTCGGGAAACAGGAAGCCTGTAGGATTGGTCCAATTTGACGCACTGCAATTTTGGGAGGTAAATGCAAGAGCAGCATAAAACTTTCCAGTGCTTCCTGTAAAAATATTTCAATGTAAAACTGGGGGAACAGCTGCTAACTTTGCAGAGAAGCTCTATAGTGTTTTCTGAAAGGACCTGTGTATTATGGTATTTATTATGTAACTTAGGAACTGTCTTCTGTTACTGTGAAAACACGCTACCTGTTCAAAAACACTAGGTACGTAATTTATAGTGCCATAGGTGTACGAGACACTCCACAGGCAAATACAAAGACCCTCTAATATTAGGGTTTTAATCAGTTATTATTCTACTGCATTAATTATGATGGACATATTATCAAAAGTAACACTCAGACATGTTTTGTGAAGCTACTAGACCATAGTCTTCATGCTTGTTAAATAAAATACTTTGTCAACACTTCCAAACAGCTAATGTTTTTGAGTTATGAACCAACCATGCTTTGAAAAACTGCAGCAAACAGTTTAAAACTTGAGAACTGGATCTGGGGAGAAAAAGTGTGACACACATTTGTATCTGGTCACTTGCAGGTGAGGAAAAAAAAAAGAATGTAAGTGATGAAAAACAGCTAAGTGGAAGCCTGAATTAAAGGCTATAGATTATGATTACGTTGAAGGATAAGGCAAGTTCTGCACACTGATCCAGTCCAGCTCCATTCTCAGGGGAATTCAGAGCTTTATAAGACAACTTCACCTTCCTTTCTATCATATTTCACTCATTCCATAGGATGTGGGTTTTTTATACATAGTTAATCTAGATTCACAGGGACCCCAGGCACCATTCTCAAGCCTGTATTTATTAGTGCTGCTGGTTCAGTCTGTCTAGATTAGGCATAAACACTTTGTGTTGATTGAAATGAGAATAAATCCTTTGCAATGATACTGAGGAAACATATTTATGGAAAATACAGCAAAAGCTGCAGGAGAATGTACACATTTGGATTGACACCACTAGTCACTAAGGATTTGTGGGTATTTTCACTCTTTTGCACTCTCCTTTTACTTAGTTCCCAGGAAGCTGGATAAGAAGTTGGACTCTATTCTGTGGTTCTTGAAAACTCCATGTTCCTTTTGAAATCAGATCGTTTAACCACAGGTTCTGAAAACCCAAGTAACGCAAGTCTGGTTTCTGGTGGATACTAACTGGTAACACCTACAGCATTCACTATCTTGGTACCCTGAAGTGAGGATACTGTTTATCCACTGTTAGTTGTATAGAAGAATTTCTAAGAAGAGGTAATCTCATCTTCAAAAGCAAGCCTTAGTGAGTTGGTAAATTGTAAATTTTCAGTCCATTGTATTTTTTGGACTTTGGGGTTTTTGATACATGACTCCAAGAATTCATCTAAGTAGCCTATAATTACATTAAGTCTTTCTTAATTACAAATATGCACACAATTAGTATTTAAAGGATTGGACTTGGAAAAAATAATGCATTTTCAAATCTTAAAACAAAACCGGCTGCAGATTTGGTCATCATTCATTTGTACCTAAAAATCAGTATCATCTTATATTTAGGCTCTCTGAAATTAAAGATTAAGTAGAATCTTAAAAGAGGATTGGCACCACCTAAATGGATAATGCTCCTGCCGTTAATCAATCTCCTACACTCCATACAAGCATACACTCAGTGTGACAGAGTTCAGGTACAACAGTGCACCGAATCAAACCACCACTGCCCAGAAGAACTGAGGCTTATTTTAAATTAAGAAATAGAGATACATTGTAGATTTGGAGTCTTCAGGTTTTTTCCCCCACCAAAATGCAACTGGAAGGAGAATGGAAATGTTTTGGGGTTTTTTTCCAAGTGAAAAGTCAAACATATTTAAATAGAATAATGAAAATGCAAATACTCTCATGCTGATCAATGAATGAGAATGTTTTTGTATTTTCAGTGCAAAAGAAGAGGGTCAATACTTAATTTCCACGTTGCTCTATTTAATTCCTCTTGTCTTTATTCACAAGATACACACATTAAGTTTACTGTATTAAACTCTTATTCCTGACTTGAATTATACTGGTTTTGCCTGTGCACGAGTGGTATTTTCTACTTTGAATAATTCAAACTTGTTACTGTCACAACTTAAAGTACATTCTTGTAACTTACTGGTTGGCTTGCAGCAGTAATTAAAACCAAACAAAAACTGAAATATTGATACTGCTTGTTAGGAAACTCTTCTAAACAAAAAGTTCCTATTTAAACCACAGAAGCAGAAGTAACACACTAAGCCCTTTCCTTACAGTTTTCTTTATATAAATGCACCCTTCTCAAGCTCCCCGGGTTGAATATAGGGATATATCTTATACTGCAGAGGAATCAGCAGTCTGAAAAGTGAAGAAACCTCTGCCTTAGGAGACACTGAGGCTAACAGAGATGATGTTGTCTTCAGCACTAATGGTTCAGCGGTGTTGGGCAAAGTACAGAACCATTGGCTCAGGCAATTAGTAGAGAACATCACAGACTATCCTAATGTGTGAGATCCTTGCTGTGTTAGGATCCAAACTCTACATCATTTCAGCCAGCAAATTTTGGATATACTTTAGCAAAAGATCAACAAAACTGAAGGAGTATGAAATTTGGTCCTGTGGCATTGATAGCAACAACAATCAACAGTTGTATCAAACTACCAGCACCAAGTCTGTTAAATGCAGCAATCTCTAATTTTACTCCAGGACTTCCAGCCTATCACTGTAAAAACACTCTACTACACTTTATTTTACTAACAAAATAAACACAGACCACAATTAAAATGGTTCTCTTTATGTTGCAAACAACATAATACAAAACTAAAGCACTATGAGTAGGAAATAAAATTAGTTTCAAAATTCTTCAGGTAAATATGAAAATATTACATAAATGCAGTCATTTAAAAGCAGACTAAAAGACATGTCATTTTTGGATTAAAAATTAAACATGTACTTATTGTTTGTAGTTAGTCTAAATGGATTGGTTCTGGGCTTTCTTTTCCTTCTCTTATAAGGCTCCTGTTGTTTATGTACATTTTCCAGAAATACCTTATATTTAAGTGCTAATGGAACTCCTAGTCAACGTATTTACCCTTCACAGATTTTCATTATGTAAAAAGTCATTCAGTAAGACCAGTGGATTACAGATCTCTAAGTGCTTTCTCTCAATACGATTATGTAAGTCTGTTAATGCAGGAAGAGAGCTGGACAAAATCATAGTCTACACGTGAGCAGCATTTGCTATGGTATGCATACAATGAAAGGGGGATTAGAAAAGAATGTATTTCCTATAAAATGATCTGCATGCATTGAGGGAAGGACAAGAAAGGAAGGAGATGGATGTATGTAGTAAATATGTCTTCATCTTCTGTTAACAAAGTATGCTTTCTGTTAAATATGATACAAGAGCATCACAGTGTTAAAACTCTAGCTTCTCTGAAAGAAGGTAGTATCTTACATCCAGTGGGACCAAGAATAAAATAACCCTGAGTGGAACTGAGTACCCATTCTCTGATTAACTCAATACAGAATAAGACTAAAATATTTTTATTTGCTACACGTTGATACCAGTTTTTACACAAGAACCCTTTCCTCTCTCAGACAAGAGGACTGTCTATAGGAAGGAGGTGGCCCCAGAGGGCTGGATTCTGTCATCCATCCTGACAGCTTGCTGCTGCAGTACTGCGATGCATCTGGGCATGTAGCTTCATCAGCCACCCCTGATTAAACCTGCAGGAAGGTGAGAAGTCACATGGCATTTCACCAGCACATTCTGCATCTTCTTGTACAACCAAGCACAAGCACTTAAAGCTGGAAGCAATGCGGCTAGAAGCCATGTAGGCAAAGAGAAATAAAATTACAGTATCTCTGAAAATGTCACCCACAGAGGTAGTTAGGAAAATAAATGTTTATTGCTCAGTTCCAGTAATTTTGTCAGAATATCCACTGTCACTTTCCTAAGTGACACAGATTGACTTCTTGAGCTTCTGCGGTGTCAGGTGGGATTGTTTTGTT
This sequence comes from Megaceryle maxima, assembly GCA_024605025.1. Taxonomy (NCBI): domain Eukaryota; kingdom Metazoa; phylum Chordata; class Aves; order Coraciiformes; family Cerylidae; genus Megaceryle; species Megaceryle maxima. Next base: position 7,697 of record JANHGN010015700.1, read on the forward strand.
TGAACTGCATGTTTTGTTTACGTTGTATCCTATGACATTATTTATCATACACTGACTAATAACATCACCAAATCAAACCAACTAACAAATCTTCTAAAAGCAAGTGTTAATTCAAGTGCACAGAAATGGAACTCACAATTAGGTGAGTTCTCTTTCCCACTATGCATTACAATCATCACCAAAGTCTATGATCAGTCACAGGATCAATCAGTCACGGGATCAAAGGATCACAGTCAAGTCTGTTCTCTTGAACACAAACGTTCAAAGAACTTACACAGTGAAACTCATTGATGTGTGACAGCATTAAGGAATTACATTGTCTGAAACAATACTGAAAAAATCGTGGGTTTTTTGTAAGACTAGTAAACATCACATCATGCAGCCATGGATAATTGTATTGAGGAAAAAAATATTTAAAAAATCAAATACAATTCCTTTGTATGATCTTGAAGAATCTATCTATACATAGCATAAACTTGTGGGGAAAAACAAGTGAGAAAGGCAGAAATAAGAAGACAAAATATTTAACTATTTATACCATATAAAGTGACTGAAGAGTACCTGACACACCAAACATGATACTCTCTGAGCAACTTAATCTAATATGCTAATTGCACGTGTAACTCTATATATAAAATACACATTTGAGTTCTGGGTCCTAGAAGGTGTGGTCTGAATCATTACTACTCTAGTAATCACTACTAGCCATCACTACTCAGTTTAGTGAGAAATTACGTGTGAATTCCTGTAATTAAAAGCTGCAGAATTAAAACTGTAATTTCAGTTTGCATAAGACACGTAATCCATTACGCGTCTGTTGGAAGTAGAACATTTCCAGTTGTTAATATTATCTGTAACCTAGTTTTCTGATCTGCTTTGATTTGTTGGAAAACTATTTTGTATGAAGGTAGCTACATTTTTATTATTATTTTTTAGTCAATCTAAGTAATCATGCTTTAATTATAAACCTGCATTTCCTAGATTTGGCACTTACCTTTTGGACACCATATACAGAAAAATAGAGTGAATAAACTATTTTTTATACTATTTTTTAAGTCTATCTATTTATTGATATGAGCTACACAATCTAAAAGCTTTAAAATGACATTTTGACACAAGCCAGTTTAAGAAGTAGTAGACATGCTTAGTGACATCTCATATGAATTTTTGATACATGAGGTTGTAACCATTTGTTCAGTATAGCAGACACTCCATCTGCATGGGGACAAAGCTTTTACTGGATGTATATAAATTAAACAAAGAACTGACAGTATAATCATCTCCAGCTCACCGGATAGCATGCAAGCCATGGTGGACCTTGTTTTTAATCTGAAAATTAATTATTACAGTGACATCATCTGCACTGACCTGTATGTGCAAAGTAACTTAGGCAATAATGTGACCAAAAGGAACAAAGTCATCCTATTGCTGAGCATTCTAATCACACATACACACACACACACACACACACGAAACAAAACAAAACAAACAAACAAAAAACAACAAAAACCAAACAAAACCACAGAAAGCCACTTTTACAATCATTTCTATGTAACTAGTGACCCGAGTTCGTCTTTCTTTAAACAAAACGATTTTTTCTTTCTCTCATAAGCAGTAACTGGAGAGAAAAATGTTGAGGTAACCTCCTCACTGCTGAAATACAATCCCACGAAGGATTATTATTGGTGTAACATCTTACAGCATTTCATTTGACATCATTTTTGTATCATTTCAGAAGGGTTTATTTTTCAATAACAGTACAATTTGGTTTTGCAAACAACCTGAAGTATTTGGGGTCCCTTGAGTTAATAATTGTATGTTTTGGCATACGAGAAGCAGGAAAGGCAGTAGGATTTGTCATTTTTTAACAACAAAGGCTTTTTTTTTTTTTTTTTTTAATAAATCGTTTAAATCTGGAGGGGACCTGACTCTCCAGCCTTCTCTTTCTTCTGAATATCAAACATATCTCCAGCTAATTCTTGCTAGGGGGAGACTTTTCTCCAAACTCTCCAGTATTCCCAGCCTACGTATTGGCCCTTGAAGCATAATGCCAGAACCCAGCTGAGTGCAGAATGCCCTTGGTGCTGGAACGCTTACACTACTGGAGTGGAACAAACCAGTATGCTTGGTTTAGGATTGGCAATGCTGACTAATAGATTTTCTCAGATTTTTCCACTCTTTCTGAAATAATTCCTAATGCTGTATAAATTTTAAGTAGAAATGAGATGAGCTCTGCATTTTAGCAGAAGAGATTGAAGAAATAAGTTATCTAAGTTGGAGATGAAGAAATTAAACATGCTTTATAGATAAAGCCAAACTAGATGTAAGGTTAAGAGGTTCTTTTGAGATGTAGCTTTAAGAAAGCAAGTTACACGTACACTCCCAGAGCTTAGCTTTTGCCTTTCTCAGTAGGAAACTGGAAGGGGATAAAGTATCTCTTTGCACCCTTGATCACTGCCTACAGAGTTTCTGAGTGTCAGAAACACTCAAGTTTCTGGATGTTCATCCTTAGAATCTCCTGACACCACCAGTCCTGGTAACTGGGTCAATTTAAGACTCATATCCTACTTGAAATTTGCAGGAAAAGCTTTGTCATGAACAGATGTTGAACTACTCTTAAGGCGATACTGAAAGTAAGTTTTAGAAATGCCATCACTAGGGTGAATATGCTGACCCTTGGATAAGGAATGCCATCCTTCTTAGGGTGAAGAGATGCTTTATATACCCCGGGACTGTCTCGAAAAATGCAGCAACTGGAGTAGAAAATCATGTTTGCCTTAACTTGCACTTGGTTGTCTTTGCTCCTGCTTCAGGTGCTGAGAACAGTCATGAACAATGCGATAACCACACAACTATTTCTCTACCTACCGGCCTGGTACTCTGTATGTGCTTGAGGTTTCACACAGAGGCAAACATGCCAGCCACACATCCAATTTCCACTCCCCGTGAAAGAATGCCTATGAAATTAGATCTGCTACATTTAATACCAGCGGATACCAGTGAAACCAGAGGAATTGCTTTCCAGGATATTTCAGCTTTACATACTAGCAATGAGACTATAGACCGCATTAGGTAAAAAATACTATAGAAAAAATATTATAGAAATATTAATTTTAGAAACTTAAGATAACAGTGTAAGCTACAATAGTCTCTATTAACAGATTTTCCTAAAGATGTTCTGAAATAATGTTCCAGACACATCACACATTGTATTTTTGCCACAGTAAGACACTTTTGGATATGTGCTTGTATTTTTTTGGATGTGTGCTGGTATTACAACCGATTTGAAGATGATGCTATTTGTTCTTAGTACATGAGTACTTTCTACTTAAGATGCCTTTTAGCTGAAATGATCAGACGTAATGGACCCTAAAGCTTTTTGACTAGCCATCGTGCTCGTTGGACCTTAAATCTTGAGAAACCTCCCTAGTTCATTAATATTTCACCAGTAAAGCAGCTTTTAAGCAAAGTGTATTCCTAACAAGTTGTACACAACACAGTAAAAAAGGTGACTCTACTAAGAGTGCAAAAGGCAAACAAATACAAAGTGAAAATCAGGATTTTAGGTTCAGAATGCCTTCTACTAGGAAACAGGCACATTAGTGGACCCTGTGCTTCCATTACCTATGACAGTAATCACTGATGAGGAGTAATAATTAAATTAGCATGGAGAAGGAGGCTAGAGTTACAAAATGTCCTGGTTTGCTTGTATAAATGTAGGAGGGAAAAGAGGAGGGCAGACTTCTATGTTGTCTGGCTACACAGCAGCTGCCCTTCTGCCCTTAGCATAATCGGCTGGCTGACTCGTTCTCTACTGAATGCAGCTGAGCATCGGGAGGAACTTTTGCCCAGCTGTGTCTCTGGAGACCTTGACCAAATTCCTGGTTTTGTCAATTGACCCGTTCCAGCACCCTGCTGGTTTAACTGCCTCAACTGCATTTCAGTTACAGTAAGCCAGCTCTCACAGGCATACAAGTTCATACTAAAAAAAAAAAAAAACGGAGAAGTTGTCAGAGGCAGATACAGGTATGTGGGTATTTGCCAAACAGAACCTAGCAGGAGAAGGATTATGAATAGGAGGATTCTCCATGTTACATGCAAATAACTTTGTTACAAAATTACTCAACCTGTCCATCAGCTTTCTTCTGCTTAAACTCAACAAACTGGAAAAAAAAAAATCTATGATTAAATTGAGGAATCATAATCAAACATTAAATTAATAAAATATTTCCTAAAATGAAATGTCTGATCAAAGGACTTCCTTGAGGTTTTGCTAGCTTGCCTGAATATATCTTTTTTGGTTTTTTTTCCAGGTAACAAGGCAATTGTTCATTAAAATTCTACATACACCTCCCCTTTGAAGTCTACTAGAACAAATGCGAGCCACTTGGAGCGTAACGGGTTTAATTAAAGACCTAAAAAGATTTTTGTTATCAACATCTCTTGATGGGGAATTGAGATAAGGAGATTTCTCTGAGGCCAGATGGAAGGTCAGCAGCAGTATTACTATTACAGAGCCAAGTCCTTGGTTCCTGACTCTGTGCTGATTCCTGGGGCTGTAACTACAGTCCCTTCAGCAGTATTCAGTACGTCTTTGGGATCTAAGGTAGCTGTTAAACATTTACATCTTGGCATGCTCTAAATACAGTCAGTGCTATGAATCCTCAGGAAGCACAAGCCATAGTTTTCCAATTCAATTGAAAGACGTCGCCTCGTCTCCCTCAGCCCTTCGCCCTGTGCCTGTAAACCCTCTGTACCTCCTTAGCCCTCGACCTTTGAGGACACTACTTACCGGCTTAAGGCCGATCGGGGCGGAGGCATTACCGCCCGTTTCTGACTAGCCTCCCTCCCACCGCCTCTCGGGGCGGGCCGAGCGCTCCCTTGCCGGAGGTGCGCGGGATTTCCTGCCCTCCGCCCGCGCCTGCAGTGGCTCCTCCGCGAACCCAGGCGGCGGTGGCTCCCGGGCCTCCACCGCAGCGCGACCGCGGCCGCCGCCTCCCCTGCCCCTCGGGATGAACTCGGGGCTACGGCACTGGAGGGAAGCGGCCACGCTGCTGCTGGCGGCGGGGATGCCGGCGCGGCTGCCGCGCTCCCCGCTCGTCCCCTTTGACTACGAGCTGCTCCTGCTGCAGCGGAGCCCCCGCAGCGGCTTCATGCCAAGCGCCCACGTCTTCCCGGGCGGCCTGGTGGAGGCAGCGGATTTCTCCGCGGACTGGCTGGGGCTGCTGCCCCCCTCGCCTCACTGCGGGCTGGGCCTCGCGAAGCCGCCGCCTCTCGGCAGCAGTCGGGCCCCGCTCTTCGCCACCGACCGGGAGCGGCTGGGCTCGCCGGTGCCGGGGGAAGTCGCCTTCCGTATCTGCGCTATCAGGGAAACTTTCGAGGAGGCGGGAATTCTGCTGCTGGTGCCGGGGCGCGGCCCGGCGGCTGGCGGTGGGCCGGCCCCGCTGCTGCCGGCGGAGCGCTTGCCCTCGGCCGCGGAGCTGGGCGAGTGGAGGCGCCGGGTGCAGGAGGACCCGGCCTGCTTCTTGCAGCTGTGCCGGCACCTGGGCTGCGTCCCCAACATCTGGGCGCTGCAGGAGTGGAGCAACTGGCTGACCCCCGTGGGCCGGGCTGGTCGCGGCGGCCGGCGCTATGACACGGCCTTCTTCTTATGCTGCCTGGAGAAGCGCCCGGCCGGCACCTCGCAGGACGACCGAGAGGTGACAACCTTCCTGGTAAGAGCGTCTGCAGCCCCGCCGCGGGGCTGGCTCGGGAGGCGTCGCCGGGGCCCCTCTGAGCTTTGCGAGGACAAGAAGCTCCCCGCAGCTCTCCGGTCCACCGTGCCCGCCTCTTGACACCGCAGATGCGGCTATCAAACTAAGACCTGGCTCTGTAAGCCGCGCTGGTAACGCTCCCGTAAGATGTGAGAAAAGGGAGGGGAGCGTTCGTCTTCATGTTGAATCCTCTCCCCTTCTATCAGTATCTGCCTCGCCCCACTTCGATCGATCGTGCAGCAGAAGAGGGTGTTTCTTGAAAGTCATTTTACATTAATTTTTAATGACACAGTGTGCGTGTCACGTCAGATCGTTTTCACCTTGAATTACTCTGTTTTTCAAAGGTGGATGACAAGTAATTACTTTGTACATTCATCTGTGCAGTATCAAGGTGGTATTGTCACTACACAACATTTAGTATGCTTGAGGAGATCCCTGTGGCAGGTACAAAGTGTTCCAGGGCTGCAAGACCTGCCAGTAATCTTTGTCTTTTGTAGTTATGTGGAATATTTTAAGGAACATAACAAGTTGCTGAAACAGGGTATTAGTAAAACATTTTTTATTAGTATTAATGTTTTTATTATCTGGAGGGAGTAAAAGAGTGGGAAATTTAAGAAACAAAGACAGCTCAGGTGAGGTACATTAGGGTCTTTTCAGAATTCTAGTAAAATTTAAAGTTTGAAAGCAAGTTAGAAGTAGACAGACAGTTCTATAAAAGTTTACCTAGCAATTTTGGTGTTCTTGATTTATTTTTTTTTTAACAGATCCTGCTACAGAAATTTCAAAGTACCCGAGATGTTATCTGCAAGAGTTTGTGTTTGTTATAATTTTGTAGTAACAGCAAAAATCTACCCCAAAGGCTTATGCACACACTTATGTCACCAAATTCACCCTGCGAGATGAAGATTACTAACAGTTTAAAGATGAAGAACAATGCAGTGTTTATGCATGAACAGCTTAAAGAACAATGCAGTGTTTATGCATGAACAGCTTAAAGATGAAGAACAATGCAGTGTTTATGCATGAACAGCTGGGTGGTCATGCTTTGAAAATACTATGTGTAGGAAGCAGATTTTTAGAGATACTTTTGATTCTTGAAGCATCAGTAGTAAACACTGGTAACTGAGTTTTAAGGTTTTCTGTAGGTTTCAGCAGACCAGGCCCTTAAAAATAGTCTCAGTTTCCAAGCTTGGCATGCCTATGTGTAACAGAAAAACTTTTATAGGGAAGGAAAAAAAAGTAATTTTTATACATTGCTTATGATTTTCAGGTGGGTTTTTTTTGTTTGTTTTTAAATTTCCTTGATATTTTGGTATAGTTTATACATGTTTTTTACTGTGTTCAGAAAATGTGGACTGTCACAAGCTCTTTTTCTGTAAAGACTTCCTTGTTAATAGCTTTTAAAGTTAGTGATACTTTCCATCTGCTGAGGAATTATTTCAAGGCTTCTTTTCATCTTACAGTGGTCATCACCTCCAGAAGCCATTGAACACTTTAAATCTCAGAAAATATGGTTTGCTCCACCTCAGTTCTATGAATTGTGTAGGCTGTGCAACTTCTCTTCACTCCGTGAGTTACACAAGTTCAGCTCTGATCGAGCTCTAGAAGGATGTGAACGTTGGCTACCTGTGATGTTAAATGCTTCAGATGGCTACATTCAGCTATTGCCAGGTTAGAAAACAGATGAAGGTCCTTTTAAATATATTGCTGCATACTCAAGCCACGTGACAAACTCTAACTGTAAGGAAAATATTCTTTTAAGTTACTGCACTTTCTTTTTCTACTTTTAGGCTTCCTTCTTTGATACAGTTGATAACAGCTAGTGTCACAGACAAGCTACTGAAATCAACCACCAGCACAGTTCTCAGTCTCCTTGTCTCATGGGATTGCCGTTAATGTTTATTTATGAAGAATTTCTTGCATTGCAGCTTTTTTTTTTTTTTTTTTTTTAATCTGAAGGATCTATTAGAACTCCTCCTATTTATTCCTTTTCAGTGGGAATTCTCATTTACTTCAGTTAACCCTTTGTCAGAGCACACGGATCAAGCACAGCTGCAATAACGATCCACAGCTGTAGTGGTAGGGCAGTGATCTAAAAAGATAGATTGATTCACTTTCCTCCTGCCCTTTCTCCTATTTACATCTCTAGAATTTCACATTCACTTATATTTTTGCCTTTTCCTTAGGAAAAGGTGCATATAATATTTATTTTCTGCTTCTTTACTTTGATTTTCCTTCTTTTTGACACAACTGAGCTCTAGACTGTGTATTTGTGGCATATTAGCACTCTTGCACAAGAGTAACATAGATTTATATAGCAAAACACTTTTTTCTTCAACAAAACAGAACAAAGTAACAGTTTGTATAAAGGTAGGCTGCAACAGGACTAAGAATAAACTTGGAGAAGAATTTGTTTTGTTCTCCACCTACTATCTAAACTCCTGTCTGAACAGGATGTGATTATAGCATATTAGTATTATCAGAAATGTTGGAACATTCAACACCTCAAACATGCGCTGCAGTGTCACTGACAAGATAACTTCAGAAATTTATGGATATATTTGTTAAATATGAAGATGCTTAGAGGAAATTTACTTTTGCACTGTGAAATACATTTCCACTGTTTCACATCCTGATAAGCATTAAGAAATTGCTAGTGCCACTCGATCAAAAGGCTGAAAAATAAAGGTAGGCAATGTGTAACTAAAATACCTTTTTTTGTGCCCCCCAGGAGATGAGTTATATCCAGAAGATCCAGATTGTACAGGAGAAAAGAAAATAAGCATGTCAACAGATAAGAAGATTGAAGATCTCATGAAAGAGGGTAGTGTGTTTCACAGGATAGTAATAAAAAACATCAACAATCTTGCTGTCTATGTTAATATTCAAGCAAAATATAAACACATGCATCCACTGATGATAAACACTGATTGTTCAGATCACCATAGCAGATTATAATATTTGATTTAAAGATAGAATATTTTTAGTTGCTTACATATTCACTGTATTTTGGTCCTTTGTAACCATTGCCAAATAGTGAGGAAAATACTCCTTTGTCCTGCCAAAGCAGTTTCTGGGTGTGGTTTGGGATTTGTGTGTACCTAATTGTTTGAGCCTTTGAAATAGCACCATTGTGTCAGTTCTGATGTTTAGAGGCTACTAGCAATTTAACACGACTGTCAACTTAATAACAAACTTAAATGCTTTTTCATGCTTATTATACTGAGCCATTTCTACCTTGTTCGACTTACATACTAATGGAAGAATATGCTGCAACACTGGTCTCTTGGGCCATGCAGGTCTTTTTCTCACTGAAAATTTAAGTATTTATTATGCTCAGAACAAGTTATGCTTCGAGTTGAATTCTTTTACTATACTTCCTGAAGTTATCCAGTAGACAACTGTAATGTGTGTTTTGGAATCAATGAAATCTCCCATTCCATACCTGCTGACATCTCCCAGTCTATTCTTTTTCATTTTTGGGAAGAGCAGTGTATGTGTTTATATATAGATTTATTAGCTAAAACTCACTTCTTAAATTTATAAAGTTTTATATTTGATATACCTAAATTACTTCTACTAATTATAATATTTTCAAACTTTCTAATTTATTCTACCTTGTACAAAGTCATAATTCTGAGTGCATTCTTTTTCTATATGATCATTTCTATCTTTAAGTCATTAGCAATTTAAAAAAATAGAAATTGTTTAGCTCTGAAAAGATACCAGTTACTGCAGGGAATAATGTACTACCTTGGAAACACCTACTTCCCTATCAACATGTCACATTTTGATTCTCAACTGCTTTACTGACTACATCAGAGGTTTAAGAACTTAAGAGGAAGGAAGCTTTTTGGCTTTGGATTTTGGTTCGTTTTGTCATTTCTGTGAAATAAGCGGAGTAAATGGAGCAGTGATGTAAGTTCTTCTTTATCTGGAAGAATAATGAATGATGACTTGAGATTAACCAGTAAAATTGTTTAGAAAGCCTTGTTTCAGCCTTTGTTCTGTATTCCAATTAAAATCTTCTGCAACATTTTCATTACTTTGGTTTGTAGCATTCATTTTGATTGGAAAAACACGCTCAGAACTCTGAACATGCTCAGACTGGTTGGTTTTCTTGTTGTAATTTGTATACCTCTGCTAAACATGGACCCCCTGAAACAGTATACTATATATACTTTATGCAGTTATAGTGTGTCCTTCAGAATATTATGGGTAACATATATATATATATCAGTGCACATTGCTGGCTCATACTCAGTTTTTCGTCGGCCAGTAACCCCAAGTCCTTCTTTGCAGGGCTGCTGTCCATCGCCCAGTCTGTACTGATCTGGTGATTACCCCAACTCCAGTACAGGAGGTGGCACTTGGCCTTGTTAACATCATGAGTGTCACACAGGCCCCCTTCTCACACCTGTCAGTGTCCTCCAGGTGGCATCCCTCTCTCTGCACCGCTCAGCTGGCTGTCATCTGCACACTTGCTGAGAGGACACTCAATCTATGTCCTTGTCATTAATGAAGATACTAAGCACTGCTGGTCCCAGCATGGACCCTTGAGGGACATCACTCATAACTGGTTTCTACTCGGACACTGAGCCGCTAACTTGGGATGTGGTCATCCAATTCCTTATCCATCAAATCCTACCTTGTCAAAGGTATTAAGAGAAGTTCAGGTTGCTCCTCCCTTGTCCACTCACGTAGTTACTCCATCATAAAACGCCACTGGATTGCTCAAGCTCTATTTGTCCTCAGTAAAACGATATGGGCTGTCTCAAGTCACCTCCCTGTCTTCCATATGCTTCAACATAGCTCTCAGGAGGATAGGTAGCATCATCTTACCAGGGACAGAGGTTTAAAAACATGTGATACTCCCTTTTCTCCAGTTGCTGGGGACTTTGCCTGACTGCCACAACTTTCCAAAATACAAGAGAGCAGCTTAGCAACTGCATCTGCCAGTTCTCTTAGGACCCCAAGGGATGCATCTTGTCAGGTCCCATGGACTTGCCTATATTCAGGTTCCTCAGATGGTCTCAAACTTGGTCTTGGATTTTACAAGATAATCTTTCTTGGTTGCTGGAGAGCTTTCTTTGGCTTGAGGAAATCAGACTCCACAACCAGGACAGTTGTAAAGTAGGTATGTTTATTTAGTGCCAGAAGCATGAGGAGCTGCCCCACCACAAACATGCGTGCCTCAGTCAGTCTTCTGTAGCTTTTATAGAGTTAAACATTTAATATTCAATAGGTGTCGAAATGTGCCTATCCATATGCATTATCTCTCCCCACTTCACATGCAGATGAGGTCTCCTCCCCTTTGAGCAGGGGTGGTGGTCCTCAGAGGTCTTGAGGATGAAGTAAGACGCCTTCCTCGCAGCTAAACTTTTGACCCTGGTCCCTTGCGCATGCTCTGTAGGTGCTTGGCAGACCTTTAACCCCCATCCCCCCCGCTCATTTTTATCAGAGCTGTCCATGCCTGATTCATCCCCCTAATCCAACAATGGTATAACAACACTGAAAGATAACAATGGTATTATCTTTTTTTCTTCTTGCTCATCCTAAAACTGTTATATTTTTTTCTTCTTGCTCATCCTAAAACTATGCATTAGTTTCCCTTTCTCATCTTGATGATTTTTCATTGTTCTGTACCTTATGGTTGAACTACCAATTCACTTTTGTGGTAGAAAGTAGCTTTTAGGAGAAAATATTTACAGAAAGAAACAATTCAACAACCTACATGCAGGTTAGATTCTTACAGACATTTTTACACACCTGTATGATGTTGTATATTATGCCTCTAACTAATATAAACTTTGCTGTGTGTCAAAACCAGTTACTTCAATACTAAATCCATACCTTGAATGAACAATCGTCTCCTCCATCTTTGATATCTCCTTCTACTTCTTTTTTCCCCCACCAAAAGCAAAATAGTCCAATAGGAGCCTAAAAGCCAAAGGACAAAAAAAAAGTAATAAAAAATAACAAAAAATGTAACAAAACCTATACTATTTTACATAGAAAGTTACAATCACTACATAAGCATAGTTTAGAACATACATACACCTTATAATAAAGTTTAACACCTTTTAATAAAGTTTAAAATATTGATGATTAAAGCTGTAGTTTCAAAATAATGAGCTACTCTTAAGCATGAGCTTCTGCCCAAAGCTGCATGTTTCACACACCACGCCCCCTCCCCGGGATGGGTCCTTGTCCATGTAGCATTGTGCATATCTAAATCACGGGTGCAACACTTTGGTTTTTTAATTCTGAATGGAAAGGAGTGTTTACAACAGAGTGAACTAAAAAAAAAAAAAAAGTAAGGAAAAAAAAAATAGCTGCTTTGTCAGAGCTTGAGAAGCAAGAACGAACATTTTCTTTAAGGCCTAAATGCTACAGGACGTGCGGAACAGCCGTTTTCGGCTGTGGAACTGTGTGAAGTGGCATTGCTGAACTCCAGCAGGGAAGCGCCAGGTACTCCTTCTTCCCACCTGCCCAGTTCTACACACCTCTCGACGCACTCCTCTCTGCGTCCTCCCTTAATAACACGAGCTGCAGCAGCTCGGGACCGTTACCCCCTCACGGGACCCTGCCTGAGGAAGACGCGGCTGCAGGAACAACCCCATCCCACTGCTCCACCGCCTTTCCCCGGCCCCTTCCCCTCTTCAGCCTGAGGCACCACCAGCGCTGCACGGCGGCAGGTGCTACGCCTCCGAGCCCAGCAGGGCTCTCGCTTCAGGCTCGCCTGCTACAGCAACGTACCCAAAGAGCCGGGAATGCGCCATTACCGCGCTCTGCCGACAACCCCTCAGCGCAGCGTTCAGTGCTGCGCCTGCGCAGCGGAGGGGAGGGGGGAGGGGGGAGGGGGGCGGCGGGCGGCGGGATACGGGATACGGGAGGGCTGGGCCCTTCTAGAAGCTTCTTGGGAGGGCGGCAGAGGATTCGCGGGGGTTGGGGGTGGTTGCGAGGAAGAGCGTGGAGTTAGGGTTGTGAAGAAAGCTGGAGGAGAGACTAAAGCAACAAAGGTCATTTCTTGAGAGTCTTTGTCTGGGTCATGCCCTGTGCTGCACCTGGTGTGTGTGTGGAGTTCAGGTGCCCTCAGACCACCCAGAGGCGAGGGGCTGGGGTAGCCACTTGGTCTTTTCTGGGGGTGCTTCCGTAAGGTAGCTCTTGGGGGTGAAGGCTTTAGGATTTCTTGCATTTTTACAAGGTAAATATTTTTAATGCTGGGTTTTTAATGAGACTTGAACAAACTTTGTGTTGGTCCTTAATTAAGTGGATATATTGTTCCTAGGAATATATTAGAGCTCACCATCTGTGTGAATGTGCTTTATCCTTGATTCTTTGATAAATCATTTAGTAGCTCTTCATTTTTCCAACTGAGAAATTAGGAGAGGATGTTTATGTCTCTTGTATCTTATTGCTGAAATAAAAGTATATTTTCTTTTAAGTACCTAAGGCAGCACTGCCTCTTGCATGTTAGTGCTGAAATAAAAGTGTATTTTTTGTAAGCATTTAAGGTGGCACTGTGTATCTCATGTTACTATGGTTTATTATTAAAGGTATATTTTAGTGCTGTGTTAGAGATTGATCTATAATCTAGATGGTATGCTGGTGTTATGATACAATGTGAAGCTTAGAAAATAGTTTCATATATTCCATTGTTTTGTCAAACTGGGAATAATTAGTCCCATCTCCTAACAAACCATAGTTCTGGTTAGAGCCACAGTACAGCCGTATCGTTTCTTAGCCTTGTTCAACAGTGTCTTTGGAAGTCTTGACTTATCCCTCCTGAAAAATTTCATTAGGCACCTACTTCCAGTGTGAATTCTTTCAGCTGGCAACTAGATGCTGCAGTGATGTGTTGATTTGTGCCAAAATGAAATGCAGAATGCTTCAGTCTGTAGGTAGTTTGTTACTCCGTTGTCATTCCTCGGTATGATATCGCAAATGAATGTAATGTGAAATACTGGTCAAAATTTCTGGTATTTTAAAATTGCTTGCTAAGGTTGGGACTCTTCTTCTTTGTTAACTTGGCTTTTTTAGTTATGTAAGCATTTCCCTGAGGTGTTTCTGCCCATTTGCTGATGTAAATTTTGGCAGCCTTTGTCCCTCAGCAGCCTCTTCCTGTTGGGCTTTAAGATAAGCTGCTATATACCATTAAGTAGGTTGAGGATACCAGGTGTGTTTTGGTGTACTAAAAACTTGTCATTGTATGTAAATAAGCATAAATGGCAAATCTTAATTAGACTTCAATATAGTGCTTCTTTAAGAAGGCTGGTTAGAACACTGAGAAATGTAAATCAGTTACTAATGCTCCTAAGATAGATCATAAAAATCTGTAGGGTTCCCGTAGTTGTATGCTCTGTAGGTATGCTTGAAAACAAATGGTGGTTTTAAAAATGGTTAATAAAATGTTTGTACTTTTACAGTAGTGTTGAGGAAGATTCTAGCTGAGAAACATGGAAGTCTTGGTATTGGAGGTATGCTGGCATTTTTTCAAGTCTGGAGGATTACTGTTTGTTTCACTGCAAGTCTCTGGAAGTCAGATTTACAGATAAGAAAATGCCTCTATTTACGTTCCTCAATGCTTTCTTACATACGTGGGGTCATACATGGATTATATATGTTTTGTCATTTCTTTTAGGAGTTTTTATGGGTTTCATCTCAAAAGAGGCCAGTAGGGATGAAGCTAAAATTTGAAATGGAAGATGTGCGGCATAATTTTAAGAGTGTGGTATATTACTATATTCTACTGAATTCCCCAAGAGATGGTGGAAAGACCACTTTTCCAGAATGCAGGCAGGCCAGCTGACCCAAGGGGTTTTCCATACCATATGTCATGCTCAGCAATAAAAGCTGTGGGGGAGGAAGAAAGGGGGACATCTGTGGCTATCAAATTTGTCTTGAAATGGCAGTGTTAGATGTGATGAAGCGCTCTTCTCCTGGCAATGGCTAAACATCTGCCTGCCAATGGGAAGCAGTGAATGCCTGCCTTATTCTGCTTTGCTTGCATGCAGAGCTTTTGTTTTACCTTCCCATTATATCTGTCATCCCACCCAGGGGTGTTGAGGGTGCAGCTGTGTGGTGTTAAGCTGCCTACTGGCATTAACCCACAACTGGGGACCCAGATCAACTGAAAAACTGGGATATAAAGTTTTACAAAGGCTGAGCAGAAAGCTATGACCGTATTTTCAATTAGCTATCTTGTAGACTTTCTGAGCAGGAGGTGAAGCCATTGGTGGGGTTTGCTGTGTGTTTTGGGGTTTTTACACATATTTCTTGAGGACAGTATGGAAGTAGAAAGCTTTGTCTTTGCACTTTGCCCACTGTTTGGTTTAATCAACTTTTGAGATAGATAGTGCTGCTACCTCTCAGACTGTGTGCCATTAATTGCACTGCTAAATAAACTTGTCAACTGAGAAATCATCTGATGTTGAAAGATGTTTTGCTTGTGAACATTCTGTATGCTAAGTATCAGTTGGGATATTTCTTTTAAGGTGCTTCTCTAAAGTGTTCCAAATTCTGTTTTTACGTTTGCTACTCAAATGTTTGTAAAAAAAAAAAAAAATTGTCACTTTAGAAGGAGCTATTAGGATTTGTTACTGTTATCTACCCCTTTCCCCAGATCGAAGATCCAGGTTGCTTTTGGGTTACTATGAAAGGATGTGGGCCTTACACAGTCGATGAAATAGAATACAAAAACCTGAATGCTGAAATGAATCAGTTCTATGGCAAATCCAATCAAGATGTGGATGAAATAAAGCCACTAACAGTAGAAGAAGGACAGGTAAAATCATTGCTGCCTTGTGCAAATAGAGAGAAATAACCTGTTACTTGGATTGTTCTGGGGGGTGATACTGGCATGAAGATATTAACTTTTTTTTCTTTAACATCACTATGTAGAAAAGTAGATAATGTGTATTTGGGTTGTATCTTACCTGTAAACTTTAACTGAATAAGCTGCAATGCATTTTAAAAAGAAAGTTGAGGGCTCTATAATAAATTTTACATGCTTGAGTGTAATCTGCCCTGTTTACAACAATCTGCTATCCTTTCTTTTTCAGATTTGTGTGGTTTTCAGTGAGGAACTCAAGTGCTGGTGTAGAGCGGTTATTAAGTCAATAATGTACTGTACAGATCATTATCAAACAAAGTGTTTTCTTGTGGATTATGCCAAATACGTTTTTGTTAAATCAAAGGAGTAAGTGTTTGGGGGTTTTGATACTGTCACTAAGATGTAGTTGTTAGCTAATGTGTACAGATAATACTTAGTTAGACTGATAGTGGCAAGTGTTTGGTTAGAGTTGTGGGTCCACCAGAAACAGCTAGTTGTATTATTGGCCCTTGCGACAATGGGTGCAAGCCAGCCTTTGTGAATTTTTCAACATGCTTTCTGTTGCAGATTTTTTTTTTTTAAGATTTTGAAATAGAAATATAGTTTGTTAGGACTGAAATGTATGATTGCCAGTTAACATTATTTATAACTTCCTCCCTTAAGTGATTGTGTTCAAAAATTATAACCAGTGAAGATCATTCATGAAACACATAGGGAAGCAGAGGTTTACTTGCTGAACCATCTAGACACAGATAACACAGGTTGTTTTTTCCATTGCTGTTTACTAGCTTGCTTACTTTTCTAAGGGCTGACAGTTTGTCTTGGTATGGTGCCAAAAAAAAGGTGACTTTTCAGTTTGAGTTTTTAATAAAACCACTATGAAACCCGCTGTTCCTAAAATCTTGAAATATATATTCTTAACAATAACTGTTTCAGCTCTTCAGCTCTTAGCTAGATTTAAAATTCATTTCTCTAATAAAATAGGCAACTGAGTACAAGAAGCTTTACCAAATTTTTTTTAATAGTATTCCACAAAATTTAAGAAAGCTTATTTAAAATATTTTAAAATAAATCTTTAAATTTAAACCCAGTATTAATGTTGTATTAAAAAGCAACTTGATAAAGCCTTGAGTTCAAAAAATATGTTCACCTAGAAGTAAATGTGATTTACTGCTTTTTCATTTTAAAATAAAAAATGGAACACAAGTGATAAATATAGATTTTAAAAGCTTGCTATAGATAATTTCTTGCTGGTTAAGTCTTCGGCTAAACTAAGTGTAAAGGAAAAGGTTAATGCTTTGGAGAAATCATTATAAAGTCCTTTGCATTTATGCTCATTTTCCTAAAATTAGTGCATGTATTAGATTTCCTTCTTGCTGATATTAATCATACCTGTTTTCTCACAGAATTAGTAACTGCAAAATGGAATATGCAGTACCAGTTGTCTTATGTGGCAGTGCGAGGGCTAAATATCCTGAAAAGACTTCAAACTGTAGTGGTGAAGCATCAGAAAGACTGAGTAAATAGGAAGTATATTCATATCTGGAGCAAATCCTGTTCAGAATCGCTCCAGGTAGTGACTTGAAGATGGGGTTGGGGGAAGCAGTGGTTTCAGGTTGTTTCACAGGGGGAGCAAAACTTCTGGAAGACTTCTTGTCAGATAGGGGGTAATGGAAGGATGTGTATGAGACCAGTGACTTCTGGAGAATAAAATCTACTCTGTAAAATGAGATTCTTTCTGCTTTGTTTTGAAGCATTCGAGTTGCATTGGAAGCATTTATGCAGATTCCATATAGAGCAAAAAAGTGTAGATTGTATTGCACAAATCCAGTGACGTTGCATGTCAACTTCTGTGAGGATACTGCGAAAATAGTGTAAGTAGAGTTTAATAAATGTGTTCTATTAATAAGACTTCACACTGAAGAAATTTTTTGCAGAAATTTTCTATAGAAGAGATTGTTTCAAGAACCTAGGAAATCAGATTTGGAAAACTGTTTCAAAAGAGCAGTTCTTAAATGGAACTGCTTCCTTAGTGAGTCTTCCTTGATGGTTTTGAGCTTATTACTCCCCTGTTCAAATCTTCTGATATTTACTTTAAAAAACCTTTGGAAGTTGAGACAAGTTTCTGGTGGTTCTTGCCTTTTGTGTATCATCCCAGAGCTGCATTTCTGCATTCCTAGCACGTGAACTAATCTATCCTTATGTGCTGCTTCTTGCAGTTGCTCATCTTACTTCTGCTTTTGCTGTTGTAGTTAATGCTTAACTGAAGTTCCATAGTTGCTTATAGGCAGCTTTGTTCTTCCCCATTATTTTTTTTTTTTTTTTTTCTTAGTGGTTAGATCACTGGGGAAGATGGCTTTAATGGCAGCAGTCATTGAAGACTATTAAAAAAGACACATGGTCAAGCAGTTTTTGTTTATTTATTACTCTCGTTTGAAATTTGTATTGCACTTCCACTGTTCTGACAGGATGATTATTAGCATAGTTTGGATAGGAATAGCATGCATTGTGAATGGGTCATCATTGTGAATTAACAAAAAAGTATTAGATTGTCGTGTTTGGTGATCCTAATTTGATTTTTACTTGGAAGTTGCAGAAGAAGTTTATCTCAAAAGTAAAAAATACTGATAATTGGATGAATATAATCTTTTTACTTGTGTTTATTACTACTTTGTTACAGGCCTTTCAGCGTTCAGCACTTAAGAGTTTCTTAAGCACCTGTACAAAAAGGCTTGATACCTATTTAAAGGTTTTGCAAGTGGACTCTTACTTTATTTTTTGTTATTCTGTTTAATTTTTAACTGTCATATTTTGTGTTGGATGTAAGCCAAGATGTCGTATCCTGACAAAGCAATAATCAGTATTTTTTTTTTTTATAATTTCATTTTACTGATGAGCTTAAACAATATCAAGACTGAAGTTACATTAAGTAGTTGAGGCCTACTGATGTGTCTGGTGCACTTAAATTTGGCATGACTTGAAACAATTTCTCCACGTAAATCCAAAGGTTTTTTCTGAAATTACCATTTTAATTTTTGATGGTGTGGAATAACTGGTTGCGTTTATTTTTGTAGACCAGCCAAAAGATGGGATAGTGCTGCTACTCGGTATTTTCAAAACCTTGTCAAAGGTAAGTAAAACTTCCGGCCAAAATCATAATTAGCACTTGTACTTGGGGAAAAATAAACCCCTAGAGAAATGCAGTACTTTTGTTTATGTATTTGATTATATTGAAGAATGGTTTACATTCAAAATGAAGAGAAAGGAGCTACATAAGAGGTTTTTTTAATATGGATTGACTAAGGCAAAAATACTTGTGAAGTTGCCTCTTGAGTGCTGTGGGCTTCTATGCTGCATAAATTTTGATAGTTGACTAGATGGTATCTGACTTGACAGGCTAAATAAGGTAGCACTCGTGTAACGCTTTTTTTTTTTTAAGTGGAGCCTTTCTGTGTGTTTAGCTTACATCTTTGTACCACCATCACAGCAGTGTTGTAGTTTTGTACAAAGAGACGGCAAGATCTGGCTCCTGAGCTTACCTTTGTGGTTGTTTGACAAGGATGTAAGCACCAGCTCAGAAGAGGAATATCTTTACTGTAGTTGTTAACAGATAGTTTGAGCTCCAAGTAGGTATTTAGTAAGCTAGAACTGCTTTTTCTCCAGTCTGTTCTTGTCCTTAACCATGTTCAGTGTTTTGAAGGCTTGGTGTGAAAAAGATCGCATGACCTACATTTTAGTTTGAGACAGTTTTTGGTCTTACTAGAAAAGCAGCTTATTATTGAGATTTTCTAATGTTTCTTGCTTCTACCTGAAAAAAAACTACCTACCTGCTTACTGGTATAACAAATTCCAGATAAAAGTTATGTGGAGGAGATGAGTTCATGTAAGCAATAACAAGGGTACTTAGGCTGATAATTTCACATGGTTAACTGATACACAACGCTATCTCGATTTACTATCTGATTGTGTTTTTTTCCCCCCACACATCAAAGTGTCACTATGCAAAGCAAAGGTTAGTAGAGAGCTATAATACTGAATTTAATTTCGTAGATCTTCCCAGACTATACCACAAGTAGTAACACATACTTTCTTTAAATTGCTGGTACATCCTCAATGCATGCAGAAGTGCTTCAGAATTTACTAACAGACTTTAATCAGCTATGTTTGCTTTAATGAAGAGCCTAACCAAGCTGTGCAAATATACCTTATTTAAAAAAATAAATGTCAAATTTGGAAAGTATGCATTTGTGCTACAGGTTGTTAGAGGCTAAAAGATAAACTAGGACTTTTAGTGTAGAACTAAGACTAGTATGTGTGGAGAAGTCGTCATCTGTTTCCACTGTCAATCTTCCTTCAAAGACTTCAGGACAACTTCATTTTTGTAACTTTTAAGTTTTGATTGCCTTCTTACTTTGTTGTTCCATTTAAAAGTTACTCTATTTGTATTAGCTTCCCTAAAGAAAGAAGTAGGCACCTAATTGTGATTACTATTTTTATCTTAAAGTACAAGTGAAAAATAATTTTATAAGGGTTTAATCTTTTTACTTGTTCTTGTGTTTATTACTACATTTAGCAACCACCCAAGTGAAAGTCAAGTTATGTGCTGTAGAAGATAACACATTTTATGTTTTTCTTTACGTGATGATAAAAGATGAAAAGGTAAGATACTTAAGGCAGTTGCATGGGATTCTTAAAATAGTTCCTACTTTTACATAAGATTGAGTCCTCAAACCTTTGAAAAACAACTACTTCTGCTTGCCAAAATGTGTAACTTGTGCTAAATCTCTGCTGTAGCTACTATCAGATTTAAACAGCTAGATACAGGTAGACACGAATGAATTTGGTTTTGCATACTGTTTCTACTTGGAGTATTTTACCAAGGCTTTTTAGACTGGAGCTGTGGTCTTTACCATGGACAGTAATTTTGAAGGTACATACTAATTGTAAATGTCTTCTCTCAGTTGGGAATAACATCACTTATCTCTGAGCCACTGGAGTTTAAGAAGTTTCAGGTTTGTATTACTTTTCCTTTCTGCTGGATCTTGATGCACACAGAGTCAAAAAGAAAGAAACCAGCTTGACTTACTAACAGTTGCTTTAGTTTTGTTGTTTTGTTTTTTTTTTTAATTTTAGAGCTCACAGAAGAAGTTAGAGTACAGAATTTTAGGCAGAAAGACAAAACCGACAACTAATTAAGACCTGTTTAGAGAGCATACAGGAAGATATGACTCGCTCCTAGTCTGGAGTTAATATATTTTCTTCAGAATAATTTGCTTGTACTGTGTAGGTCTTACTGCTGTTGTTTAAAACTTCAGGTAAATTCTGAACAAGGATTGGTGGTGATTGCTTGTTGATACTGGTCAACGGAGATCTTGGTTTTTTAGGTATGCGTTAATGATGATCTTGTTGCGAAGAACTTTGCTCTTTTTGAGGAAACTAAAGAGACTACAGGAAGTTCTGCAGAATATCAGGAGAACCGAACATCATTAAATATTGAGGCTTCTCCAGGGGAAACTGTTAATCCTGCACTTGCTCTCAGGCCAGTGCTGTTTCAGGAGAAGATATCAATGAGTCTTGAAACAGGTGGGAATTGTGTGTGTCAGAAACAATCATATGTGCAGTTCATAGTGTGTCTAACTGGATAGACTGAACATGAACCTACTGTCTTAGTTCAAATCCATCGTGTCAAATAGTATCCTTCTGAAACCAAATGGTGCTTAGGTATTGGGCTTTACAAAAACCAGTCAAACTAAGAGATGCAGGAAAACTGGAAAGCCTCTTGTACTGTTTAAGACAAAGGAAGGCTTCAGGGTGAGTTGCACAGGCATTTGTTGATATGGTTAATACCATTATATATTACTGAAATTACTTGTGTTGATCAGTGATGCATTACTGTTTGTTTGAGCTGGGAGGGATTTATTTGAACAGGTAATCTTATAACTAATGTTTACCGTGAGTTGTCTCATAGTGATTCAAGTCTGTCTTAATTTTAAAATGCATGCAGCTTTTCCATCCTCCATCCCTGTCACTCAGTTCCTCTGCAGAGTTATCGTCACACAAAGAAAACTTTTTTTTGGTTGTTCTTTCTGCCATTAGGAAATGATACAAACAGCTAAACAAGTTGGTCACAACCCATTGTAAATAATACTGTCTTTTTATGTGTCCATATAACTAGAAATATATTTCTGCCTTTTCTGCTTATCTTTCTAGGTCTTGCTGTTTCCAATTCCTTTCTTGTAGACTCCTACCAAAAGTTAAGCACAGATCTAAATGGAAGTACTGAGTCTGTAAGTGTTATATTTTATATTAAATTGTGAAAGATAAATTTAATTAATCATATGTAGGATAGACTAGGAATAGTGTAATCATCTAGCTTGTTCTGTTGACATAGATCTGGGGGGCTACACTAATTCCTAATATAGTTGAAAAAGAATATTCTACTTCAGTTTCCTTTTTTTTTTTTTTTTTTTTAATTACAGAAAATTCTTAAATATACTATAGTCCTTAAAAAGGTTGTGCCTATTTTTGCAGTCCTTGGCTATGTTTTAACAAAGATGATAGCTGTTGACACAGCTGCCTGAATAAATATAAAAAGAAATCTTAATGTTTCCCTGAAAACAAAGTAGTCCTTATGCTGTAACATGGTAAACATTCATTGGAGTCTCTTATTTGGTGAGTTATCTGGTTTCTTGCTGGGTGGTTTGGTTTTTTTTGTTGGTGTTTTTTTTTGCTAGCTGTTATTTTCTGAAAAGGTAAACACTCATTGTCACACAGTTATTGCAAGGTCTGCGTGGGAACAAAGGAAAACCAACCAATTCTTTCCAGGCAACAAATAATCACTGTTGAGTGTATCCAGTCTTGGCTCTTTTGGAGTCCTCTCCTGATAGATGTTTTAAAAAGATAAATTTGCTTCCATGATTGCAATGGAGCTACTACTTCTTTTCCCTGACCTAACAGAAGTTACTTTTTGTCTCTGCTGAGAATGGAGGGATGACAATTGCACTGGAACTTAAACTAGAATGCCTATTAATAAATTTTGGAAAGAGTGGTGATGAAAGTAGTAGGGTAGATAGCTACTGAAGCAGAGGAGGATCACCTTTATGCTCTTCTGCAAACAGTCAGATGAATTACATTTACCAGCTGCTTGAGTGATGGAAGGCTTTGATCAAGCCTTGTCTGTTGATTGCTGGTGACTAATGATGAAAGCTGTCTGGTTCCCTGTTCAGAACCAGACATCTTTGGAGTAACTCTGGTTCCAGTATCTGCTACTGGTTACTCCCTTGAAGATTTGCAGCATTGTTCCATTTAATTTCACATGTGTGGTCTCTAAATGTGCAGCTGGGTAACCTGTCTTTGGTTTCACTCCAGTCTGTGGTGTGCAGGCTTTCCATGATTTTGAAAATGTAGTTTAAAATTTAGTATGTTTAAAAACATAATCGGTATGTATCCATACTAGCTCAGGTCTCCAGTTACAACTATAGCTTGAGATGTGACTGTGAATTAAATTTTTTTTTTTGTCAGTGATGTTCTTGTTGCATAATAGATTCGTAGCAAAGAAAATGCTGTTCTGTGACAAGTTAACTTTCTGAAGTTTAGCAAAATTGTTACTGAGATAAAGACAACTGAATTCAGACTGAATAAGGCAACAATTTTGATTAAAAAAAAGACTTAAAAATTGTTTAAAAATCCTGCAGAATATTTGGAAAATCCATATTGAGTAAGAAAACCACTTTTGGCTCAGTGAACTAAAGAAATAGTTCTTGTAAAATGCTGCTTTTAAACAGTATTTTTAATGCTAAAAATGTGTTTGTCTTTTCTTGATAGAATGTCAAAGCAATTCCAGGTTTGCCTTTCAAGGAAGATAAAGCAGTTCACACAGACAGGTATGATGCAGTGTGTTAAATGGTTATGTAATGAAATAATGAGGAGCCATTAGTATTAGGCAGCTAAAAGGGCCGAGGGTAAGAGAAGAGGCATACACATGGTATTGGGGAAGAAGGGAATTCAAAGCTGCTGGTACTTAACAGGACTATAATAAAAATAGTAGTTCTTGCTAAACAGTAGCTTGACAACAAGGGGAAGTATATTTTCTGCACACTAAACATAACAAGTTGCTTCATTTTTTTTTTTTTTTTATAGTGTTATTTATAAAGTTTTTGAACTGGATGAATTGACTATGAATTGATGTGTGCAGTGCTTGTACTGTGGTGCATGTTGGTTGAGGCATATGTAATACACCCAAGGAGTGGGTTGTTTTTTTTTCAGTTTCTAGCTGATACAAAGATATTTTCTTTCACTTTTTGAAACTTTAAGAAACCTATTTCTTAAAGTCCCATCTGATTTTCTTCCTAAGTTGAAGAACCCAACAATTACCTTTGTTAAAAATGTTTTTCTTAGCGTTATTTTTTCAGATACTTAAGTACATTATATTTTTGAAATAGTACTTTTTTATTTCCCCTTTCACGTTCAGCGGTTTTCCTCCTTGGTATAGCAAACACATCAAAAATATTTTGCAAGTAAATTGCTTCTTGACATTTTAGAAATACTGGTGGCATTTATAAATTCCATTTGGCTTCTGCATTTATGTTGGATTTAGTATTTGTATGTTTCTCAGGGTTCAGCAGTTGTTAAATTCTGATCCTCTGAAGACACACATAATTGAAAATGACCATCAGGTATTTCAAGCATTAACTTCCATTTAACTTTTGCTGTGCAAATATGCGTATGTGGAAGGTTTTGGTTGTGTTGGGGGCTGCGGGGGTGGCCTTTGTGGAAGGAGGTCAGGCACGGGTTGCAGCCATGTCGACAAGACCCACTGCTGGTTGGTGGTGCCTCTGTGAAAACATGTTTAAGAAAGGGGGGGAAAAAAAAAAGTGTGTAGGTGTGATAAACAGAAGTAATGCCAAGATCAGTAGAGTAGGAGGCTTTCCTGCCAGAGTGGGACTGTCTGTGGAGGACCCAGATCGGAGCAGAGGAAAGTGAGAGGGGAAGAGCAAGAGAGAAACTGCTGTGTTGTGGCTGCAGTCCCTGTCTTGTGCTGCTCCTTGCCCCCAGTGGTGGGACTGAGTGTAAATTGCTTTGATGATAAGGGGAGAGGAAAGGAGTTTGAAATTGAGCCTGGAAATGGGGGAGGAAAGGTGTTACTTCTCAAGTGTGTAAGTGGTGTTTCTTTGGTGGTGTTGTTTCTCAATAACTAAGTATTATTTTATATTAATTATATTAAGTTAACTTAAAGTTGACTGATTTGCTTGCATCAGTAATTAAGTAACAGCTCTGTCTCTGTTTTGACCCAAGAATTTTCTTGCTCAAGCTCCCTGTTTTATCTCCCCATTCCTCTGGAAGGGGAGGATGACTGGCTGTGTGGGTGCTTGGCTGTGAGCTGAGGCCACCTCACCAAAGCAAACTTTATTGATCATCTTTTTTAATTATATTTTGATTTTGTTATAGCAAAGTGCTAGCTGTACACAGAACATCTAGTGCGTTCTCGAGGGGTTTAAGACAGTTGTGTAAGACCATCTTGATAAATCTTTAAGAAATACTATTTACAAATCTTTGTCTTGCCACTCGTCTGTGTAACTATCACGGAATGCTTTGGGTTGGAAGGGACACAATGGCAGGGTTTGGAAAGGACCTCTGGAGATCACCTAATCCAACCCCCCTGCTAAAGTAGGTTTGCCTACATCAGGTTGCACAAGAACGTGTCAAGGCAGGTTTTGAAAGCCTTCAGAGAAGGAACCGTCCCAGACTTTTCTGGGCAGCCCATTCCAGGGTTCCATCATGCTCACAGTAAATACTTTTTTCCTTATGTTTAGGTGGAATTTCCTCTATTCTCATTTGTGCCATTGCCCCTTGTCCTATCACTGGGCACCACTGACAAGAATCAGGCCCGGTGCTCTTGACACCCACCCTTTAGGTATCGATAAGATCCCCTCTCAGTCTTCTACAGTGGCAACAACCTGGGGTTGTTGCCTTTTCTCATAAGAGAGGTGTTCCAGTCCCCTAATCATCTTTGTAGGCCTCCACTGTCCTCTCTCCTGTAGTTTCCTCTCTCTTGAACTGGGGAGCCCAGAATTGGACACAGTACTCCAGATGTCACCTCACTAGGGCAGAAGAGAGGGGGAGGAGAACCTCCCTCAACTTTCTAGTCACGCTCTTAATGCATTCCAGGATAGCATTGACCCACTTGGCTACAAGAAAACACTCCTGGGTCATGGTAACTTGTCCTCCAGGAGTCCCAGGTCCTTCTGCCCAGGGTGGCTTTCCAGCAGGTCAACCCTTAACCTGTACTAGTGCATGGGGTCTAGCCCTCCCCAGGTGTAGGATTCCACATTTGCCCTTGTTAAACTTCATTAGGTGTCCCTCCAAAGATCATCTAGTTTCAACCCTGCTGCCATGGGCAGGGACACCTTCCACTAGACCAGTTTCTCAGAGCTCCATCCAACCTGGTCTTGAGCACTTCTGGGGAGGGGGCATCCACAGATTGAAAGAGGGTAGATTTACATTAGATCTTGGGAAGCAAGTTTTTACAGTGAGGGTGGTAAAACAAATGTCTCAGGCAGTTTGGAACTGTTACCCCTCCTCCAATCATTACATTCCCTGATAAGAGTCAGTCTCCATCTTTCCTGTAGTCTCTGTGGAAGTACTGGAAGTCTGATACAAGGTCTTTCCAGAGCCTTGTCCTCTCTAGGCTGAACAAGGCCAAATCTCTCAACCTGTCCTCATAGAGGAGGTGCACCAGCATTCTCTGATCATCTTTGTAGCCTCCTCTGGACCAGCTCAAATAGGTCCATGTCTTTTCTGAGCTGAGGGCCTCAGAACTGAACCCAGGACTCCATGTGGGGTGTCACAAGAGCAGAGTAGAGGGGTTGCCCTCCCTCGGCCTGTTGGCCATGCTTCCTTTGATGCAGGCCAGGATGTGACTTGCTTTCTGGGCTGTAAGCACACGTTGCTGCCTCATAATCAGCTTTTCATCTACCAGTACCATGAAGTCCTCCTCCACAGGGCTGCTTTCCAACCACTGCCCAGTCTCTATTTGTGTTCGGGATTGCCTGGACACAGGTGGAGAACCTTGTACTTGGCCTTGTTGAACTTCGTGACATTTGCACAGCCCCACTACTCCAGCCTGTCAGGGTCCCTCTAGATGGCATCCCTTCCCTCCAGTGTGTCAACTACACCATGCAGCTTGGTGTCCTTGGCAGATTTGCTGAGGATGTCCTTGATCACCCTGTCCATGTCCCTGACAAAGACGTTCAACAGCACTGGTCCCAGAACTGGCCCCTGAGGAGCGCCACTTACCAGAGTCTCCACTTGGACGTCAAGCCATTGGCCACAGCTTTTTGAGTGTGACCATCTAGCCAATTCCTTATCCATCAAGTGGTCCATCCCTTAAATCCCTATCTCTCCGATTTAGAGACAAGGCTGTTGTGCCAGACGTGTCAACTGCTTTGCACAAGTCCATATCAGCATGTGTGAGTTGTATTTAAAATGTATTTACAATTTCTCTATTTTTATCAAAATACTGGTTTTGAAAATACAGTAAATGCTTTGAGTTGCATATAAGCTGAAACTAACTGAATATTGCCTTTGTCATCCATCTGTTACATAGTTTCAGAATTTTCAAAATCTTGGTGAAGAAAGAAACTTTGTCTTTCTTAGCAACAAAATTGAGCCGTTGTCAGTTCTGGAAACAGCACCACTTTTTGATGATCTGAAAAAGGTAATGCTAATGTAATGTATTATATTGAATATCTTTTTTGGGCTAATATACCCCCACTTAAGATACTAAATATTATAGTGATACCTAATTTTGACTGAGGAACGTGTAGGAGGTTGTTCATGTGGTTGAATGAATGAAGCTTAGGAGAGATGCTGCAAGAGAAGTGTACATGTTCCTTCTGGGATATTAACCACTGCCGCAAGTCATGGGAAATTTCTTTTTTTTAAATATAATAATTTAACTCCTCAGCCCAGGAGAACTTTTCCACATTGTATGTTAAGGACACTTACTATGTAGTGGCTTTTAGATCACTCGGTGTTGTTTTGGTTTTTGTTAGTGGTTAAGCACACAGTTTTCATCTGGAACTCTTAATTTCTCTTTCTGTAGGAACTTACTCAGAAAAAATTTTTAGGCCCTAACTTCGCAGAATCATACTGTTGGCCACCGGTAGCTCGAGGATGTGATGTAGTTACCATCTCACATCAGGGAAATGATCCTTTCTTGTATATTCCACCAGTTCTTACATTTTTGCAGTTGGGAAGTTGCTACAAAGCCCTGACGAATGAGAACGGAGTACGTATATATTAGAGCAGCTACAGGCTTTCTGTTCTAAAGCACAGATGTAGAATAGTGATCCAGAAGGTAGTGGATGTTTAGAGTGCATACATATCTGATATTAAGCGTATCTTCACAATGCTTGCCAGTTTCTATAGTCCCTCTTCTTAGAGGCTTACAGAGATGGACTGCATGAATGTGGGAGAATAACATTTATCAAGTGGTTAACATCATTTTGATACTTCCCAAAGCTTTGTTTATAAGGGGATAGTATGTAGTCATTAAATTAAACTATATTAGGAGCTTTAAATGCTACAGGTAGTTTTCTAACTTGTATTAGGTCACAGAACCAGAATTATTGAGGTTGACTTCTGGAAGCTGCCTAGTACAGCTCCAAGTAAGACAGGGTGCTCCTGCATCTCTTAAATTTTGGGAGCTTTTACTGTATGTTGCTTTGTGTCCTTTTGTCTCCAGGTAATCTAGTGTTTGGTTCCTTGCATCTGTAATGTCTGCATTTAGGAGGTGATACAGTACTAAGATCTTGAGCTTTGAACTACTTAAAGGCCTGTGTTGTAGAATTTGGTTTTCTCCTAAATGCTGAAGTAGCACAATCCTGAAGATTCTGAATTCTTACCTAATACTATGATGTAATATTCTGTACTTATCTGTTTAGCCACTAGCACTTATCTTATGTCCGGGGTGGAAGAAGGCACAACTTGTTTTTGAGCTACTGAAAACATATGGGAGATGCTCCAGACAGCTTCATCCAATGCTGATAATACTTGGGCAGAACAAAGAAGCCTCTCAAAGTCTGAAAATCCGAGGATGTAAGAATACTTTGTTGTCTTAATTAGGCTTGAAAACAGTGTGGGCAGCCTTAATCACAGGAAAATGTGGAAGAAATTAAGTATGGTTTTGTGGTGGGTTTTTTTTGTTGTTGTTCTATAAAGTAGTAACTATTTCTTTAATGCTGTAACTCTGTAGTAATTCATGAAGCTTCAGTAGTGCTATTTAACAAATTATATTAAAGCTGTTGAATATCTACATGTTTAGTATCTCTCTTTGTAACTTCTATAACACTTGGTTTTGAGCCAAATTAATGGTAGGGATTTGCTGAAGATCATGCTGAATTAGGATTAATCATGATTTCTTGATTTAGAACCAGCTTTTATCATAGCATTTTTTTGATACCTGAACGTCCATTCCTGGACAGAAGTCTTGGGTCTGTCAGGGATGGAGTTAATTCTCCTCATAGTCTGCATGGTGATGTGTTTTGGATTAAGTAGAACAGTGGGGCTAACACCAGTGTTTTCCCTCTTGCTGAGCAACATTACATGTCATCAAGAACTTTTTTTCCAGTCTGCCACCCTCAGTGAGTAGGGCAAGAATCTGGGAGGGGACACAGCCTGGCCAGCTGGTTCAGAGTGATATGTAGTACTGTAGAATGCTCAGCCAGAAAAAACTTGAGGGGTGGGGATGAACTGATGAGCACCTGGGCATCTGACTGCTTGTGGGATGTAGTCAGTGGTTGCCTTTGCATTGCTTCCCCTCCTGTTCCTTCACTTCCTATGCTGCCTCTTTCTGGACCCATGAGTTTGAAACTGCCAGGTATTTAGGGGACGTCTGATCCTCCTTTACTGCTTATATACACTTAGCACAATCCTTTTCTAATATTAATTTTAAAAGAATGTTGGAAAAGGGAAGGATTACATATACACGCACATGCATGCACACACACAATGCTATAGGCTTGGGGAAGTGTGGTTGGAGCACCCTCTCAGAGGGATCTGGGGGTTCTAACTGACGAGTGAATGAATATGAGCCAGCAGTGTGCCCAGGTGGCAAAGAAGGCCAACGGCATCCTGGCTTGTATTAGAAATGGTGTGACCCGCAGAAGAAGGGAGGTGATTGTCCCCCTGTACTCAGCACTGGTGAGGCTTCACCTTGAGTACTGTGTCCAGTTCTGGGCACCGCAGTACAAGAAGGATACCAAGGTGCTGGAGTGGTGCAGAGGAGGACAATGAAGCTGGTCAAGGGACTGGAGAATAAATCGTATGAGGACCGGTTGAAGGAGTTAGGGCTGTTTAGTTTGAGGAAGAGGAGGCTGAGGGGAGACCTCATCACTCTACAGCTACCTGAAAGGACATTGTAGGGAGGTTGGTGCTGGTCTCTTCTCTCAGGTAATTAGTGATAGAACCAGAGGGAATGGCTTAAAGCTGAAACAGGGTAGGTTTAGACTGGACACTAGGAAAAAATTCTTCAGAGAAAGAGTGGTGGGATATTGGAATAGGCTGCCTAGGGAGGTGGTTGAATCGCCATCCCTGGATGTGTTTAAGAATCGCTTAGATGTAGGGTTGGGGGATAGGGTCTAGGGGTGAACTTGTAGAGTAGGGTGAATGGTTGGACATGATGATCTCATGGGTCTTTTCCAACCTAGATAATTCTGTGATATCTAAGATACAGGGTGTGCCTTACTCCATTTTTAAAATGGAACTTTCCTAAAGGCTGCCCATACATGTATTTTAAATATTTACTTTCTGTCTGTCTGGTTCTCGGTTTCTTATTTCTACTTCTATTACCTTATTGGAAAATAAAACAACCTATTGCTTTGTAAACTTGTTAATGTTCAGACTGTTCACTCTTTCAAAAACTCAGTTTTACTCACTGAGGTTTTGAAGGTGTAGGGGTAGAATAGTAGAAGCAAACTAAAAATTACTGTTGACCAGAACTGAGAAAATAGAGTTCAGTGTTCTCTATTTAAAAACTAATAAATAAAACAGCCCCACCCCCCAACTTCAAGATGAAGCATCTGAAATGCAAATGTGGCCCTTTTAGTAAAACTGCCTTGTCCTATGTTGTCTTACTAATGCCTTCAAGTTGTAAGTTAACAGTCTTTTCTTCCTGCTTGTAGGTGAAGTAATGGTGACTACACCGTACAGCCTCCTGAGACTGTTTGAACATCACAATTTCTTATTTTGTAGACTTTGCCATCTTGTTCTTGATGAGACTGAAGTACTGTTGTCTGAGGCTTCTGAACAGGTAAATGGCTTATACAGTCAGTTGGTAAAATGCTGTCCCAGTTGTGCAAGTGTCTTAAACAGTGGCACATGCTGAACACAAACAAACCAAACTGCTTCCCTGAATTACTGTGCTGGAGTTGAAAGAAAAAAAAAAAAATCATCTCTAATTCTGACCGAATGAAGCACTGGAAAAGTGGCACTGTAATCTGTTAATTCTGATTTCCCTTTTTTTTTTTTTTTCTTTTTTTTTTTTTTTTTTTTTTTTTTTTTTCCTTAATCAGAGAGCTGTCTTGTCCTGTTCAATGCTCCTGCTCCATTATGCTCTGTGCTGTGGATGATTTCCCAAAGACTTGCATTTTTTTTCAACCTGGTAGCAGTAGCTTCAGTATAGGGATCTTGAATGAACAGCTTCAGTCCAAGAACAGTTTTTACTGGCAAGCTCCTCAGTCTCTGTAGAAGGAAAACCAGAAGTGAATATTCAAATAGTCTTGGAAGCAATCATAAAAAAATTCCTCAGCCCTTAATGTCAGTGCAGGCAAAAGGAGAAACTGATCCCCACTCAGGATCTTTGAGGAGGAACAGCATTAAGTTTCATGCTGATATATATTGTATCAGTTTTTAAATGTTGACTTATAATTCAAGTTTGAGAAGGGTTTTTTTTATTGCTGCTTTCAGTATGACATCACTAGTATGCAAAAAAACTGCTTACATGCATTTTTTCACTGTCAAACTTTGGGTTTTTTTAAGGTGTTACAGAAATGCTGCATTGTTAAAAACATTGCTGCTATGAGTAAATTTAGTGCCCAGTTTTAGAATTGGGCTAAAGCCCTAAAATGTTAGTGCTTTGTCA
Source organism: Megaceryle maxima (assembly GCA_024605025.1). Lineage (NCBI taxonomy): Eukaryota > Metazoa > Chordata > Aves > Coraciiformes > Cerylidae > Megaceryle > Megaceryle maxima. The sequence goes on from JANHGN010015700.1 coordinate 39,426, forward strand.
AAAATCCTGATGTTTCAGAACTGCACTCCCTGTCCCTTATGTAAGGAGGTGTCATCAGAAATAGATTTATTCTGTTCTGATGACTTCTATTGCTTTTAGAAATAACTTTATAGCATCCTTTTTTCTCTCTCTCCCCTCTTCAGTAATGGTATTGGTAGGTTGAGCTTATATTCTTGCTTACCTCCTAGTTTTTGCTGACTGCCTGTGATGTTTTGGATCTACTTTTGCCTCGGCTTAGCATTTTTCAGATTTGAACAGATCCTAAGGTTTCCATTTTCTCTGGGCAGAATACTGCATTGGGATCCTGTGTGCGTGCACCTCCTTCATGCTCCCCTGTCACTTTCCTCTTGCCTCAGAAGTTGTTCAGATAACAGGATAAAAGTGCACAAACCAAACATTTAATTTTGGGATGTGAAATAATGTGTTTTGCTGTTGTTTTTGTGACTGGGAAAACCAGTGTGCTGCAACACTGTACTTTTCAGTGCTGTTTCATACATACTGCAGTAGCAGAAGAGGATAGAAAAAAAAACCTTTTTTTTTTCTTCCTTATAGGTTTTTACTATATTAGATTGTTACAAGAGAGCCATTATTACTGAAAAGTGGGAATATTCACCTCATCAGATCATTGCTGTTGGAACTCGTTGGAATAAACATATGGCACATATGATAAAGGAGTTCATGAACGATCCTTACATTGTAATAACAGCTATGGAAGAAGCTTCCATCTATGGAAATGTGCAACAGGTAAATATTTGATGTCACTGTCGGCTTACTGAAATGTTTTGCTGATTGTACTGATTGAGGTCAGTATATGAGGCTGATGATAAAGTGTCTAGTGCTACAATCCTAACTCAGAATTCAAGGTGCACTTCTCATGTCTGAACTGAGGTGACTCTTAGAAGACCTGTGCCAGTTAAATCAGTGATGCGCTGATGGTCTTTTGCCTTGCTTTGTAGGACTGAGGTAACAAAATTCCCTCAAGTATTTCACTGTTAGTGCAAATTAATCTGAATTATTTAGTGAAGTATTTGCAAATGATACAGTTCACGACCAGAATTTTATCAGAATATTTTTGTAGTTGCTAATTGTGAGTGGCAGAACTACAAGGTGAGTTATTCCAAGACAGAGCTATTAAAATACCTGTTTTACTGCTGTACCATGGAATACAGAACTTCATTTCACCTAAAATGTCCAGAAACTTGCATGTTCTTAAGTGTCGTCTTCTTTAATTTCCAGTCAATGTTGTGTAGCCCTTCAGAATAATAGAAAATATTTTAAGTATGATCTGAATTCTTCTGTCTCTCAAAATGTAGTAATTTGAGGATTGAGCCTGTTGGGGAAATGTCTAAGACTAGACACTGAGCTTGAAACAAAAGTGAAAAAAATGCTTTTTCTAAGAAGTATAATTAATGGTTTGGCACTGAAAATATCTGTGGTTTGATGCTTCAGTGATTAAGAGTAGTTCAGGCAGTGCAGTATACGTTTGGAGCGTGAAGCTGTTTTTGTGGAAATACTTGAAAATGCCAAACTTAATAAATCACCTAAAATTAAAGGAGTGAAAAATCATAACGTGGGATTATGTGATGGATTGTAATTATGCTTTTGGAAGCTGTCCTAAATGTAACTCTTTGTGAGAGTTGTATCTTCCATCAGCTTAAGAGAAGACCTAGCACTTTTATTGTAGCTACCATTTCATAGAATCATAGAATGGTGGGGGTTGGAAGGGACCTCTGGAGCTCATCCAGTCCAACCCCCTGCCCCAGCAGGGTCATCCAGGGCAGGCCGCACAGGAACAGATCCAGGTGGGGATTGAAAGTCTCCAGAGAAGGAGCCTCCACCACCTCTCTGGGCAGCCTGGGCCAGGCTCTGTCACTCTCACAGAGAAGAAGTTTCTCCTCATGTTGAGGTGGCACTTCCTGTGTTTCAGCTTGCTACCATTAGCTTTTGTCCTGTCATAGGCCACTGATTTCTGTTTGGCATTATGTAACAATGCTTGGTGCTAACAAAAAGGAAGAATTACCTAGTAAAATCAGTATGAATTACATGAATTCTCAGCCCTCTGTTCTGTATGTACCTTCAGGTCGTGCGACTGTGCACAAGCAGTGAGAGAACTGCTGTTTTACTCCAAATACTGGATTTTACCCATAATAATCTTCAGAAGGTGCTGGTATTCACTAGTTCAGTAAATGAAGCAGAAATGGTTCATAAGGTAAGAAAGTATTTACATGTACATAAGTGCCTTTTTTTTTTTTTTCTGATTAAGCTATAACAAACTAAAATATCTGAGAATAAGAGAGTGTGAATTTGGAAGTTGTTAATTTCTGCTAAAAATAACCTGAACCCCACCCTTCTGACAGCCAGAAGAAAGGTCTGGCATAGAATTTAATCATTATGATTTTCTTAACTACATTCTCTCTGTTAGGTTGGAACTTCTCAGTTGAATCAAATTGGCTTTTCTCTAGTAAAAGTTCTGTCAGGTGGTTTTGGTTTTTTTGTTTGGTGGAAATTTTTTGTGTGTTGTTTTTTGTTGTAGTTGTTTTGGGGGATTTTTTTTTTTTTACTGTTTCTACAAGTGTCAGGGGGGTGTAGGGTGATGAAACCTAAAACCTGTGTTAAGAAGTTCTGTTGCTTTCTACTCTGCAGTAGTTGAAATTGTTTCTCTGATTGGAAAGAAATATTTTCTATCTTCCTATGAAAGTCTGCTAGAATTTAGTTAAGCTTCCAGTCCTAGGGCATGGGGGGAAGATAGCATGCTTGACATTTATCATCTTAAAAATCTGGCATACAACTGCTTCCAAGTCATCTGCAATAGAACATTCTCCAGTTTCTCCCCTTTCTTACGGGATTGTATACTTGGCATTTCTGAGGTGGAGGCTGTTTTCCTGGAGTGGTTATTTCAGCTATTACAGCAATTAATCTACACATAGAACAACACAGCAACAGAAAAATCTCTTCTGTACCCTGTCTCTTTGCTGGTCCTCCAGCAGTGTATGGTAAGAGTAGTACAGTTTGAGTTGGTTAGGAAGCAAGAGATGTTAGATAATATTCTATTCCCCTTAAAAGAGAGAGGACACCTTAGTGGTGGGAGAAGCTTCAAATGGAATTGCACTTTCTTAAATGTCTGTTCAATGTACTGATCCACAAGAACCTGAGCTTTTAACTTTCTTTTTATATAGAAAACTAATGCTTAATCTCCCAAGGTTTTTTTTTTGCTTTCTTTACAGTAGCTGAGGTATACTATATACTGATATACTGTTTATTAGAGCAGTTATTGCTGTATTGGAAGAATGTATAACTTCTTGCTTTCTCATCCAGGCACTGAATAGCAGCTCAGTATTTCCCTTGAAAATACATAAAGAGAACGAGTCTAATTTTGAGCATATCTTAGAGCAGTGGAGAAAAAAGCATAGTTCTGGCACTCATGTAGTGTTAGGTAAGTATTTTATTTTTGTTTAGTTATGGTTGCCTTCATGGTGACTCCTATTCTACACTAAATACTTAACACTGGGTTATTTCATCACTTCATAGGGAACTGACCTAGTAGAATTTTCCCATTATCACTTTATTTGCTGCAGCTAGGCTTTTTTTCTCCTTCGGTGGTGGTGTTCTGGGCCCCAGGGTTAACTGCTGTGATGGAAAAACTTACTTATTAGAGAGAACATAAAGGAGACTTTTTTTTTTTTTAATGCATTAATTAAAAGTCATTTCAGAGAACTTCCATTATTTCATAATGGTCTCCTACTACCAAGAATGTTTTCAATTTGAAATAATTGAGAAGCTTTGAAGACTTACCAACTTACTGTAATCATTTCCCATGTTTTTTTGCAGTAGTAAAAACTCTTACCCAGTTTCAAACTTTTTTTTCACTTTGATGTTAAGAAGATTGACATAACCACATCTGCTCTGTGGGTTCGTACCAAGTTGGTAGCATTCCTGTATTACTGCAGGTGGTCTTTGTCTTACTCTTGTGCAGCACTTGGCTGTAGGTAATTCTCTTTATGCCATGATACTTGATATAGTGAATTATGGTAGGTTTGTTAGAGACTAACATGAAATGCTGTTTCTGCCATGTGCTTTAGAAGTGTATTGACTGAATAGTCTTATTGTGAAAGACCTTTTTCTTAATTCTTAAGTTAGTGGGTGGGGAGAAGGAAACAGAGCTTGCTAATACTTCCTATGTATAAAATACTACAGCTATCTTGTTTGTATCTTAGTTTTAACAGATGACTGCGTGCAGTCTTTGGGAATTACAGATGCAACATGTGTGGTACATTTCAGTTTTCCTTCTCCAGGAATCTTTGGTCAGCGTCTACACAGCATGTCTGACAACTTCTGCAATGTGAAAAAGGTTTGAGTGTATCTTTACTGTGTTAATATTACCTCTGATCAAAGTGGTGGATACGTAAAAGCTTTTAAAAGTTTGGGTGGTTTTTTGGTTTGTTTTTTTTTTAGGATTCTTCTGTAGATCAGAAATACACAAAGGCAAGGTCAGTCATTCTGCTAACAGAAAACAGTGTATGTCATGCCCCTGGGATCCTGCACTATTTGCAACATGCAGAAGCTGAGATTCCACCAGAACTGCTTGATATTGCTGCAAAGATGCTAGAAGCTGAAGAAGATAAAAAACTTTCAAGGCCCCTGTGTGCCTATCTTAAAACATTTGGGACTTGCAAGTAAGGAAATAGCAAGTTTTCTTGATAGCTGTACTGACTTGGGAAGGTGTTGTATGCCCTGAATGATGACAACTTCCTTGATGATTTTTCCTGTTGGGTACTCTTAATCAAACAAGTCTTGATTATGGTGGTTTTGGTTTGGTTTTTTTTTGCCTGTTCACTTTTGCATCTGTTTCACTTTCTTAGGTACTTTTATGAAAACAAAAACATTAACTTTGTTATGGATACCAGTCATTCATAGTCTGATATAGCAGCATAATTCACTATAACTTCTCCCTAGATGCCCTTGAGGGAACTTTAAGCCATTGTTTTGATTAGTATTGTAACTATAATTGCCCAGGGTTTTTGCTTTACTCTCTCCCCAGTTGTCTTCTGTCCCTCCAGAGTGGGTAAGTAGATGATGACTTCTCTGAGCTGCTGTAGCTGGATTCTTAGTAGTAAGCTTGAAGAAGGAATCACAGAATCATCTAGGTTAGAAGAGACCTTTAAGATCATGGAGTCCATCCATTAATCCTACTCTGCCAAGTCCTCCCCTAAGCCATATCCCCAAGCACCACATCTCTGTGGCTTTTAAACAGCATCTGGGCTGGTGACTCACCTCCCTCTCTGAGCATCCTGTTCCTGTGCCTGACAACCCTTTCAGTGAAAAAAATTTTCCTAATGTCCATCTTAAACTTCCCCTGGTGCAGCTTGAGGCCATTATTTCTTGTTCTATCATTAGTTACTTATGAGAAGAGGCCAGTGCTTAAGTCCTTTCAGGTAGTTCTAGAAAGCAAGGTCTCCCGTCAGCCTCCTTTTCTTCCAATTACATAGCCCTAGTTTCCTCAGCTGCTCCTCACAGAACTTGTTCTCCAGTCTCTAGGAAGCTAAACTTCTCAGGTATGACTTCTAGTGTAGACACCTGGTTTTGCAAGTAATAAAAAAATTCTGTGTTAGTGTTTCTTTTACTCCAAAATGAGTTTTCTGATGTTTTTTTGTTTTGTTGTAGAAAGTTTTCCACTGATTGCTTTGTGGCCCCTCTTGTCTAATCCCCAGAGTCCATTGGTGCTATTTGAGTCACAAATTTAATACCGAGGGACGGTGATGAAACTTCAGTATTTAAAGCTGTTCTAACTTGCATCAAAATAGTCTACAACTGAAAACAAAGGATTACTTTTCTAAAACCATTTTCTTAATACATAGGAACAGAACACTGTGTCCAGATCGTCATCAGATTAATTTACAAATAGATGTGCTCCAGAAAATACCAGATAAAATCATAAAAACACCTGGCTGTGTGACAGTAAGTTATTACTTTACCTTGGCTTTGGGTACCAAGAAGACAGGTCTTAATAATATGCTAAGTAGCTGGTACTTTAATGTAATATGAAAAAAGTATTATTGTAGTATGTATTCCTATAGCTTTTAAATATTTGTGACTTTCTGGCTTTTTTCCTCTCTCCTGTGCCAGATTTTCCCCTTAATCCTTAGAATCACCTGCAAAACAATTTCAATTCAAACTGAGTTTGCCTCAAATTGCGTTGTGCATTGAGGTTTCTATGGGAAGAGGGCTTCTGTTCTGTTTATTCCTTCCCTTTAGAAATTGAGACCATACACCAAAACTAACAAAGGTTCAAGTTCCTATAAACTTAAATTATATTTATTGTGGAGGAAACACAAATTAACCTTTTGAAGTGAAGACGAGGGGAAGATGATGCATGTGGTGTTGGAAGTGAGGATTTATTTCCTAGCTGACATGTTCCTGAAAGAGGAGCATATTCTGGCCTTGTCATTTGAAATTAGTATTTTTCATCTGCAGTATTCACAGAAAATGGGACACAGCTCCTTCCTTATCTTCTGGATGCAGCAGTTATATCCTGTGAAGATGTCAATGTTCTTTGAAAACTGTTTTGATAGAGAATGTTGTTCTTGGTTTTGTGGGTTGTTTTTTTTTTTTTTTATTCTTTTTTTAAATAGTTTCACAGTTATGAAACCTTAGTTAGTGGGTTGACTTTGCTATGGAGGATCTTTACATCCCAGTAACCGTTTGTATCTCCGTCTCCCTTCACTGGGCTTCTCAGGCCTTTCTGTGCTGTCTTCATGTACAGCACTATATTGTACAGTCTCCTGCTTGTCTCCTTGTTGGATGGTGATTGCTGAGGGCAAGTGTGTAGACACTGGTGCTTCCTTCCCAAGGTAGCATTTGGGTATAGGAAATGCTGGATGCCTTCTGTTTGGATGAACTGCTTCTGCCCTGTCTTTTACAGAATTCTGGTGCCTTCAGGTCATGCAGTTAATGGGTGTTACCCATTCCCAAAAGTCATAGGTTATGAGAACAGAAAATGAGAACTTTGGTGGTGTTCCTTTTCTGCCTAATAAATAAGCTGTTGTTGGTAGGTATGAGTTCAGACCCTTTGACAACCTACGTGTATCCAGTTGTAGTGCTGGGTGGATTTGACAGTTTCAGTGGACAGATTGCACGACACTCTAATAGAAACTTGCATTTACCTGTGGTGCACTCAAGACACAGTTGTGGCCTCTATTTCTTCTGCTTACTACAGAGCCTGGGTTTCCATCTTACAAACCAGTTATCGTTTTGATAAGTATTCACTTTTTTATTGCTTGGAACCCAGTATAATGTTTCCTTCCTTTGAGAATCTCAAGTCCCATTGTGCTTTTTTAGTACTTTATTTAGTGGAAGTTACTTTCTGGTCCTCTTTCTATTCTGTCTGGCCTCGCACACCCATCTGTATCTCAGTACTTCTGCTTGGCATCAGCCTTTGGATATAATGCAAAGGGTTGGGTTAGAAGAGACCTTTCAAGCTCATCTAGTCCAACACCTCTGCACTGAGCAGGGCCATCCGCAACTAGAGCAGGTTGCTCAGAGCCCCACCCAACCTCACCCTGAATGTTTCCAGGGATGGGACTCCTACCTCATTTCTGGGCTACCTGGACCAGTGTTTCACCACCCTCATGGTAAAAAAATTTCTCTCTCTAGTCGAAATCTCCCCTCTTCTAGTCCAAAACCATCCCGCCTTGTCCTGTCCCAACATGCCCTGCTAAAAAGTCTGTCCCCATCTTTCTTATAAGCCCCCTTCAGGTACTGAAAGGCCACAGTATAATATAATAGTAATTTATAATCTTCAGAAAAGTGTGTATGCAGTAGCATCTTTGTCACCTTGTTGGGCTTATATTTCATTAACTTCAAAAGTCACCCAAATCCTCCTGTTTTCTAACATATTTTATGTTTCCAGATACTGCCTCTCCACATTGTAAATGCAACAAACTACTTCGGTCGCATAGTAGATAAACAAAAGGACCAGTATACAATTCTTGCTGAAGAAATGAATGAGTATTTTAAGAAACCTAGCAATCAAATCTCTGTTAAGAATGTGGAGAAGCTAGCATTTTATGGGTTAAGTGAGAAGACACTTTTTCACAGGTAAAAATATTTTTTGGGTTTCTTTGTTGGCTTTTTTAATTGTTCATGTGGTCTTTTTATACAAAGCAATTTAAAATTTCCACTATTCAATTAAAGTCAACCCCCTCCCAAAACCAGAAAGAAATGCTTTTTTTTAAATGAGAAGATGAAAACTTTTTACAACTGACTGTATGAGTAATAATTCTTTTTCCCCTCCTACTGCATGAAGGGTTCAGGTGATAGAGATTTCCCCAAAAGAGGAAGAAAGTATGTTCTTCACTGTCAAAATTAAATACATAGATGAAGGCAGAACAAGTCAAGTTCAGAACTATCAGCTGCTTCACTTACCTGCAAAGTTTCAGTGCCTGCCTCCTCAGGGTGTGGAATTTGTGGTTTGTAGAGTGAAACCCATTGATAATGAAGTTGAATGGAACCCAGAGGTAATATTTACCATGTTTTGCATTGGATTTCCTTTCTGTTAATTTCTTTCTGGGTGGTGTTTTCTGAGGGAACAGTTACAAATTGCAAACTTAGTTGTCAAATTTCATCACTTCTATTACCAAAAAGCACCTGCTGTTTGGTCAGGTTCTAAGTCTGTTTTTTTCTTGCTTTTTTTCCTACAAAATAATAAAATCAAAATCATGGGGTTTTCTTTTCTATTATTTAAATGGCTTTTTTCCAGAGCAAGTTATTGCTGCTTTTGAATCTTTGGGGAGTAACATGGGAAGAAGGGCAACCATTGTAAGTGGACCTGTGTTTAAGTATTCTTCCATTAAGGAAGCTCCTTTCTTAAACGCCAGTACTGTTTTAACCTATGCTAAAGTTGGAGTATTTCACAAGTTTATTCAAAACTGGTTTTTATTTATTGAATACCCTTTTCATTGTGAAACTCAGAAGATTGTTTCATTACAATTAAAATGACAGTAAGTTACTTTGATACACATGTCAAGTACAGTGAAAAATTTTTTTCCTAGGTAACTCATTATATTAGTCACAAAATTAAAGGAAAACTCCATGAAGCAAAAATAGTACATACTTTGGGAAATACAGCTTGGATTGACCCAGTGGTAGGTATAGAACTAAAGCATTACAAAATCCTTGGATCTAAACTCCTTTTTAGGACAGGATCACCTATTCTTCTCTTTCCTTACTGTCTGTTCCTATTTCAGTTGTATTCTGTGTGGTATCTATGTAATTGCGTTGTTTAATGATGGTGTCTGAGCACTGGAACAACTTGCTCAGAGGTGGTAGAATCTCCATCCCTGGAGATACCCAGCAGCAATCAGGACATGGTGCTGGACAACTGACTGTAGGTAACCTTGCTTGAGCAAGAAACTTGGACAAGATGACCTCCAGAAGTCCCTTCCAACTTCAACCATTCTGTGATAAATTTGTACGGAGATGGAAATACACACCTGACTAAAACTTAAGCTATAGATCTGGAAAGCTGAATATGCACCATTAAGAGAGCACCAAATTAATCACAAATGGCATCCAGACTATCCACAAAGTTAATAACAAAAGTGTATTTTTGGAAATAATAGTTTTTATGAGTTTGTCTTGTAAAAAAAAAATCAGTTTTGTGGTTCATCACTCATTCCTCTGAAATAATGGAACTTTGATCCTCCCAGGCTTCATCTGAGACCTCATGACTACACTGATTTTATTCTGTCCATGTTTTTTAAGTCTCTGTTGTCTTGGATGGTTTTTGCCCTAGATTAGAGTTTTAGTCTAAATTTCTCTGCATGTTGAAGCACTATTAAGCTTTTCCAGCCCATAAGAAAGGCAGTACTGGCCTGACCCAACTATTCTTGTTGGTAGTGTTGACTAGAAGGTGATAGCTAGGGAAAAGTTAAGAGAGCATGTCATCCATGTGATGGTGTTTCCTCCGAGTATTCTCCTGTTAGCCCAAAACTTTGCAGGTAAGAGATGTCTGTGTTTTACCTAAAAGGAGCTCTTTTGGAAGGCAGGAATCTTATTTTGACAGTTACATCAAAGGACAAAAAAATTGGGTGCCTTTTAAGTCTTTACTCTGCTTGAACAAGGTAGTTGCATTTTTAGGATGTCTGTTAACTTCTGTGAAGAATTGTCATCAAACATAGCTCAAATTGAGGGATTTTTTTTTTTTTTTTCATCTGGATAAGTTCATCATAAGGGTCTCCCTATATCTCAGGATTGTGATATGCCTCTTGTGGCTGCCTGGTCTTGCTGATCAGTGCAGCAACTGAGTCCTGTGCTTCAGAATGTATCATGTTATCTTTTCCATCCAACTGTCTCATCATCTGAAAAAAAAGTGTAAAGAGAAAAATGATCTGGAAGGAAGTCTCCTTAGTATCTTCCCTTCCCATATGGTGAATTTTAACGTTACACCAAGTTCTCTGCTTTTGGTTTTGTTGAGAGTTTTTCTTACCATGCCACTCCAGCAGTTTTATTGGGGTTTTTGGGTCAAGAAGTTACTCTAACTGTGGCGTGTGTTTTGGCTGTAACTTTTGTAATTGGGGCTAGGGTTGCTTACTTCATTACTATCTTGGTTCTGTTAGATGAGACTAGCTACTAGTTACTTGAGCCTTTACCACAAACAAGATGATGATGATCTTTTCAAAACAATTAAATGTGGGCAGGTTCCACTTTGAAAATCAGAGAAAATTAATTTTTTGTAGGTTTAAGTAAATAGGGGTATGTCTAAAGTTTTACTTTAAAAGAGCAGCTCAGAGCTGGAGCAACACTATTTATGAACTTGGGTTTCCATTTAGTGCGTTTTCTAATTCAAGGTCCGGGTCACCAGGATTTCAGATCTGAAGATGTCTGTCAATGAATACAACGTTCGATCTGAAATCCTGTCTACGGGTCTGGGAGCTGACAATCCAGAGCATGTAACACAGCTCCAGAAGTTATGTGGACACGTGACAGGGTTTGATCATGGGAAGAACTTCGAGCCTTCGTAAGTGTTGACAGGTTTTTTTTTTTTTTCAGCTTATACTTCACTAAGCATTCTATTATTTAATCATAAAAATAAACTAATAAAATTAATGCTGCTCAGTGTGATTTTGATTTAAACAGAGACAATAGTGTTTGTGTTACCTATGCTTTCCTTTATTCTTTACCCACATAACCGTCATGGAAAGAAAAACATCCATTCTGGAAAATGCTCAACTATTATTTGATGCAGGTAGTTAAGTTTATCATGAGAATATGGAGTCTGAATTAAAATCCTGTTCTCTTAACTTTTATTATGAACAGGGATTTTTTTGAACACTCTCCAGTTAGTAGATAGTACCAGTCAGTACAGTAGAGCATGTTGTTGGTGTTTGTACAACTGCAGAGGTCAAGCTGGAAAATGTGAAACAGTTTAAATGTATGTCCCTAATTTTTATTTCTTTTTATTTCCTTACCTTCTAAACTCTTAGACCTGTGTCTCTATGTGGTGGAAGGGCACATCTTGCTGTGGTCTGTCCTGGATCCCAGACCCTTTATTTGAAATGCCCATGAGCAAGACATTTGTAGCTTTTTGTTGTTGTTCTGTTCTTAGTGTTGCACCTTCAGGAGCTTCTTTAACCCCTTGTGTTTCAGTTTGGAGTGCCATTGTTGAAAATATAACTTAAATGTGTTTGAACAAAAAGCATTTTTTTCAATATTTACAAGGAAGAAGGCAATTTCAAATGGTTTCTTTCAGAGAGTAAATAGTGCTTCAGAAGCAAAATAAGTCACTGAAATAGCAGCATAGGCACCCTATGTGTTGTCTCAGGGTTGGGTGAATGAACTAAGACTGTTGTTGCCCGACTAAGTCACAGAAGCCTAACCCCCTCCATAGAGCATTTCTATCCTAGTTAGACTATGGTGCCTGCATTTCTTCCTATAACTGTATGGGAATTTAATCTTAACCAAAGGAATTTTTCTTCTTCCCCTTTGTTGTTCAACCTTAAAAATCAGTATTTGAGAACAGTGTTTGTACTGTTGATGTTCAGAATGCTCCTTTTTAAGTTGAATTCCTTATAGAGGACTTGCAGGCCTGGAGGTTTCTCCTACTTCAAGCACAGCCTTTGTGAATTTACTTCTTTCATGCCGTTACTGAACGGGGAGGTTGGTAACCTCCTAAGGATGACCAGAGCATGTAATGCCAGAGGCCAGATAACTTAATCCAGGTGCTGTATGCAACAGTTCCATCTCAAATACCTGTAATGCAACTGCTTGAATTACTTTTTGTAGATTCCCTAAGCTCGATGCTACTGTTGAGACATTCAGAAGAGACTACAGTCTGTTTTTTGAAGGCACTAGTTAAATAAAGGGAGCTCAAAGAGCTCTCCTGTAAGGGGAAGTTGAGTAAATTGAGTTGTGAGGTTTGCAGGAATATCTTCTCCCTTTTGCAGAACATGTTGGTTGTGCAGTTTTCAAATGCTTCATTGCAGATTTAAATTTCATAAAAGAAATTGTACTTCTTAGTACGTGGCAGGTCACTTTGCCTCCCATTAATTTGTGCTAGATCAACAAGATTTCTGTAATACTCTGTTTTGTTTGTCTGGGATTTGTGTGTGCAGTATGGCAGTCTCTTACCTATTCCTCATGGCTATGAGTATGGGACATTACAAAGGTATTCATAATATTTATATTACCTTATTTTTCTCTGGTCACAATAATTGCATCTACAAATGCTTCTGCCCAGTTAAACATTTATAAAATCTAACACAAACATGAAGGATACTTTCCATGCTCTTCTAAAAATAGTCTTCTCTGAACTACTCGGTGAGTTTCCTCCACTGCAGAACTCCTGCCTGACAGCAGCAGCCCAAACCACCTTCCATTAGTGCATCAAGCACAGCACTCGCTATAGTGGGTAAGTTGTCTGCTCTTTTGCCTCAGCCATTCACTGCAGTTCTCTCTTTGCTACAGAGTGCTGGTCATCTTGTGACTGTGCATCAGTCTTCCTCTTTAGTTTGTGAGCCAGTAAGATTCTTCAATTAATGAAGTGCTTGTGGTTTGTTGCTGTAGTGCAAGGATCTGGTCTCTGTGATCTGAATGGAAGTGTCATTCTGTTTCTCCCAGATCAGAGAAGTCTTCTAAACTAACGGACCTTAACGTATTTCAGGCAGGCTTGACATAGCCAGTATTTTGCATGTAGTAAACAGCAGGATCAAGTTCAGTCTTAATTGCCTTAATAAACATTTCTCTCCTGTAAAGAAAATCATATCTACACCTCCAAGATGACATGGGCTATGGATGTAAGCAGTATCCTTGCCTTGGGTTAATCCATCAGTTATGAATGAAGGCACTCTCTCTGAGACTTCTCTCCAAACCTTTCTGATGATAATGGAACAGGTAGTAACCCATCTCTAATGCATAGATAGCTCCCTGATTTACTGCCTTGTTGAGTACCCTGTCAAAGCACTAGATCCTTCAGGTTCTTTAGATGATCTTTTGACATCATACTATGAAGACTTGACTACCACTTAAGTAATTCCTTATTAATGGTGTTCAAGAAACATAGGCTGTTCCTCTTTGCAAGTGTTCCTGCAGTTGGAGCTTAGGTTGAAAAGGGTGGGGGTTTGCAGGAGTATATTCTTGTTGCAGAATATGCAGTTACATGTTGGCTGTGGCGTGTGAATAATTAAATATTTCTGTAGAACTTTAGTTGCTTTAAGATTAGATTCTTGAAGACTGGCTTTCCAAAGCTATTTCCTAAATTCTAGGACACTTTTTAAAAAGGGTTTGATATATATATATATCTATATAGATATATATCTCAAAGTTTGTAAAAAAAAAAGTACTGTCAGTTGAATTTATTGTATTGTATTTTACCTATCCTCAAAGAATTGTTTAGTTGGAATTATTCAGTAAAGCTGATAAAACAGTTCTTAAAGGTGGAAGTGGTTAAAGGTATCTCTCATTTAAGATTGGTTCTGTTGCAGTGTTTCCTGAATCTGGAGTCTAGTTGGTGAAGCCCTTAGTTGGACGGCTGGAAAGCCAGAGGTCTTTTGCTAATAAATGAAGAACTTTTGAGTATTCTGAAATACTCTTTCAAGTTGGAATGAAATATAACCAAACTTGCCCCAAGCTATTGGAATTCTTTGTGGAAGGGAATCACTTTCCTCTCTAGTTCTATCACAAACAGTAAGGCCATTAGGCTTTTATGACACAAAGGAAATGCTGGTATCATCAAAACTTTAATTTCCTCCTAACTTGGATTCCTGTATAAATGCTTCTTACTGAATTCCTGAAATTCAGCAGTCCTGGGGTGAGATTTGTGGTTCACTCTAAGTGCATTATGTTCTTATATATATACACTAGAATGAAAAATGTAACTTAAATCTTTACAGCTATGATTAGGAAACCTTAAACTTGTTATTTTAAAAATATCTTTTTTCTGTGTTCAGAAGCATGAAGGAGGATAGAGCTGGTCCCCAGAGTGCCTCCAGTCCCCATAACATGTCAATACAAGAAAATTCTATTGAAAAGTGTAATTCTTTGAAGATTACATTCAAGAATCATCCATGCGGTAAATATTTTAATTATTTTCAAAGTTTTTTTAAACTGTAATTACACATATGTGCTTAAATGTCAGCCTGAAATTTTATTTCACTAAATGCAGACTCCTCTGAGCGTAGCACCACATAGCTAATCTTTGCAGTAAGCCACAAATACCTTCTAGTTAGCAGCCTGGAGATGCTATGAGACTAAGCCCAATTAAAAGAGCAGTATTGATGCTTGGGAAATAGCCTGGCCTTGAGAGACTCGGAATTGTTTGGCTCTGAAGGGCATATGTGAGCAGGAAATCTTTCTATAGAGGGAATGAGCATTTTTTCCTAAGGCCTTAGGGTTTAAGGAAGTTGAAATCTGTTGAAATATGAGGCAAACAACAACATTGTTCTGTGTGAGGTTGGTTTGGAGCTTTTTTCCTGCAATTCAGCCTGGTAGAAAATGGCTTTTTTAATTGCTGTTTTTAATCTAAGGCTGAAGGATGTGGTATTTGTTCTGTAGAGGCTTAGAAGCACATGGTTTTGTCAGTCGTGGAAGGGGGGTGGAGGATGATCTGCTAGCAGCTGGCATGTGAGTTTGGAGCTGTGAAACCTCAGTGATTCAAAAGTTGCAGCAGAAAAAAGTCTAATAAGATCCGGGAGTGCTTATCATGGAAGGCTTTTTATTTTCCTGGTGTAGTAGAGTGACTGCAATGCCATGTTTCAAGCTGTGATGGTACCATCAATATTACTTCGTTCATGCCTGAAACTCAATGTTTGTAATATTACATCTTTCAGGTTGCAAATAATGTATTGAAACTGGAAAAGCCTTTAGATGACCTGGAAAAGAGTGCATTTTTGGTGTGGTGTTTAACTTTTTTATATCAACTATAAAACTTCTTTGTTAAAATTTTCTGTTCCTATTTGGAAAGATTTCATAAAGCAAGTAACCAGTAGAAATGCCAAATACAGTCTTGCAGTAGTAGTTAGCCAGCGGGTTATTTTAATGATGGTACTGGGATATTCTGGAAGTATCTGTTCTCTATGGTATAGATAATGTAATATATCTCTCTGGATTTCTTATTTTTTAGATGGTGTTGCTCAAGCTAAGGAAGCAGAAGGGACTACCCTCCAGCAGCGTAAAGGGTACAGGAATTCCGAGTGATTTGTTCTCATGCTTGCTTTGTAATTGCCAAACTGGATGATCATCCTTACTGAGATGAGCTGTGTTCTGAGCACCTCGATTTAATGCAGGTGGAAGCTCTCTTACATCAGTGTTGAGCTGAGAGATTACTGTTGCTGATAAGTATAGATGTGTATGTACACATCTTGTGAATCCCTTAAGTAATTTAAATTGCTCTCTTTGCTTACTCCTGTATCTGTCGAAATGATGTAATCTTTGATTAGATACCATTTGTACTAGGAAGTGAATGGAAACACTCCTGGCTCAGCCCACGGGTATAAGCTCTGACATGCACTTACGAGGATTATGCTTTAACCAGACTCTCCTGTTTGAGGTCTCAGTTGTAACTCCTACCTCTGTGTATTTAATGAGATTAATTAGTTTTGTGCCTCCCCTTGGTGTAATTGTTTGGTTTGGGTTTTTTGTTTGTTTTTGCTTACTTGTTTTAAGACAGTAGGACAGTTTCTGGTGATAAATACTTTGAGAAGCATGCCATAGAAATGAATGCTAACTTTTTTGTAGTTATGAGTATGCTGAGGGACATCTTGGGTGTGCTTTGTGGGTGGAGTCAAGAAGTAGTCCTGAAAGGTTGTCACTTGCATGTTTTGGGACTAGGCAGTGATTACCTTCAGTGGCTTATTTTTCTTCTACCTATTAATGCTGCTGATGAGTGACTTCATATTTTCCTGTGCAGGTGCCACGAGTATTTTGTATTTTAACCTATGGGAAAATTTCTTGGTAGGATGTTTTCATCCCCATGTGTCTTATTCTGCAGCTTGAGTAGCACAGTTTGACATCATCTCCATTATGTAATACACATTGAGGTGTGGTTTAGCAGTTAAATTAAGGAGGGTTTTGATAGGACTTAGGATATTATAAGGGAAGTAACCTGAATGTATGGTTATTGCAGTCTGCAAATAGGACTTATTTTTCACTGCTTAAAACGTTTGGAGAAAGTTTGAGGCATAACATCTATAGAATAAGTGGTGGAAAATCTCTATGAGAAATGTGTATTTGTCTGTGGTCGGCTCAGAAGTTACATTGGTCTTGCTGCTATTCCCTTTTCCTTTGTCATTTCAAGATTAGACTGTCCTTAATTGAGGCATTAAGTTTGATTCCTCTGGATATCAAAGGAGTGGTGTCTCCCCACTTGAACTAGCAGTTGAGCTTCTCTAAAGACTGAGATTGCAGTGCTTTTGTAGCCACTTGGCTGATGTCCTACCATGTGCTTTCCTGACGTTACTACACAGTGTCATTACTATGGTTGAGCACACCTACAGCTGTTAAAATGTAGCTGGTTGTTTTCAGGTGGGACAGTTCTGGCTGTATGAGACACAGCTTGTCTAAAACTCAGTTGTTTTCTATTTTGGAAGAAATCCAGCAAAACTTGTTTGTTTGTTTTGTTTTTTTAGCTTTTATCCAGAAATAAAGTGGTTTCAAAATGAAGAGACTGTTACAGTGAAGGTAAAAATAGCAAGTGTAGCTGACTGCAAATGTGAGTTCTCTAAAGAGAAGGTGGTTTTCAGGTAGGTTTAGGAAACTGAAATATAATAAACAGAATGCTTGACTGCCAGCTTGCATATAATTTTTTTAATTGTTTTCATAATGTAGTGCTTGTTCAGAAGACAAACTTTATTTGGCTGACATGGAGTTGCATCAGTATATACTTGCAGAAAAGTCTACATGTGTGATTAAGGATACAGAGGCTGTTATTGTTCTCGTGAAAGAGAAAAAAGGAGCATGGTGCAAATTTATGAAGAACAAGGTGAAGTGGAAATTTGTTAGAGAATTAAGTATTCCAAACACATTCACTGTGCATCAGTGCAGATATTTCAATGTTTTTGTCAACAGAATCCTCATGTGTCCTTTGATTTTGAACACTGGGAAGACTTTGAAGATGCAAGCCCTCTTCCAGTGGGTAAGGAATGAATAAGTCTGTTTATAATACACAAAATTATTAGCATCCTGATTTTTGCATAGGCTTGATCTGAATTATTTATTTCAGATCTGTGACACTTGGCTGGCTTGCTCAAATTCTCTCAAAATAGCTGAGAGGATTTCTTCTAACAGGCAGTAGGATATTCTCCTATGAAATAGCACAGACCAAAAGCAGTTTAAAGTAGGTTTTAGTGTTTTGGTATAGTTTGTAGTCTAAAGTGGAGTGGGGTGGGGTTTGATGTTTGTGGTTTTGTGTGTGGTTTTGGGTTTTTTTTGTTTGTTTGGTTTTCGTGGGTTTGTCTTGTGTTTTGTGTTGTTTTGTTTTGTGGGGTTTTTTTGTGGGTTTTTTTTTTTTTTAATACTAATACCTTTTTTTTTCTGAAGCTCTTGTTTTTTTTCTTGCTTTATAAATGCTATACTTAAATTACTTCTAGGTACTGAAGAGCTGTATTGCCCTGCAGCAGTGACTGAAGAATTGGTTGACTCCTCAGAAGACAGTGGAACAGAAAGTGATTAGTAACTTGGAGAAAGATCTTTTTCCTCTGCTAAGAATTAGGCTTCAAAATAGTCTCTCTTGTATGAGTGCTTGCACTAAAATTGATTAAACTAAATGTACAGGTATCAGAATTGTCCTTAGTTTTAAGAGGTGAACAAACCCCTTACCATTGGGTTCTGAGAAGTACTCCACAGAAGAGCATTATGTGTGTTCTTTCCAGTGCCTCCACTTGAAAATTGTTGGCTTGAATGATGACATGCACACATGTACATGTGCCATCCAAACTGTAAAAATCTAAAGATTAAACTTGGGTTGTGAAGGAGTTGAATTTTAGTAATTACAGAGCTTCTAGTTTACTTTGAGGAAATTTGCTGTGTTAGTAATAGTTAGCAATTTTTGAAGTTTCATAAATCCTGACCATCTGTCAATTCTCTTGTATCCCCATATTTATACAGTATTGGTTGACAATCATGATATTTGTCAGTTTTGCATCAATAAACCATGGCAGTTTTTTCCTTGATTGGAAATACATTGACCTGGTACGGAAATATGGTACAGTGCAGCTCACTCTAGTAACTAACTGCAGTACAGTTCTTGTGGAATGAGCACCGTGGTGGTAGATTTAGCACTTATTTTCAGTTGGACATTTTTCACTTTTTATGAAAAAAAAGTTCATTATTTCATTTCCTTCCATTTACCTAAATCTTTTCTCCTTTGCAAATAAGCAATAAAATCTTGTCTGTTTGGCCCAAAGGCTTTACCTTTTTTAATACACCATCTCTCAGTAACTACCTTTTTCACTGTTAGATTTGTGCACATCCAGAATATTTTGTAGTGAAGTAGTAATGTGAAAGATATTTAGAATAAATTCATCTGGTACCTCTGTTTGCTTCTGTAGATTTTTTTAAAGCATGTTATTTTCCCCAACATATCTATGTGGTGATTTAGAATAGAGACTTAACTTCACAGATTTATTTTGAGAAGCCTAAAATGTTGTATTCTTGACTAAGAAGAATATACTTGCTTGTTGGGGATTATTGTTTTGAGAAACACTGGGATGCCTTTAGTTCATGAATGGTACAAGGACTCTATTAATAATGTTCACACTGACAGTTTTTCTAGTATTAGAAAATGCTGCTGCTTTCTGAATATTTTAAGAATATTGCTGATGCCAGTGGACGAACCATTATAATTGTTAATGTGTGGCTAAAGAAATAAGTGCTGTTGGGAACCTGACTATAACTGAGCTTTATTGTAACTTACACCTGAGTACAAGTACCTGCTAAGATGTAACTGCTGTAAAAGTACTTAAAATAGCTCATGTAACTGTATTTTGGTCTTGGTCTGAATTGGGATGCAAACGGAAGATCAAAATACCTAAAGGGAAGGGGGAGGGGGGGGGAAGTGTTTGGGCAGGATGCTTTCCTTGGTGTGTTTAGTTGTCTTTGCATTTAAATATCAGATGTATCAATATAAGGTGATTTTTCTACTGGTAGATATGTCTATTGAGTAACCCACTAGATTAAGTTATCTTTAATTTTTCTTTGGAAAATAAGACCCCTTATATGAGGTAGAAGCAAAAGCTGGTTTTAGCCGTACATTCTTAGCAGCTGCCAATAAAAAAGCTGCCTATAAAAACCAGTGTAAAGAATGTGTACATTCAAAAAACATTCTCTTGGCCTCAAGTAGTTTTTGATCAGGATTGTCATAAGAGATTTTCCATGGAATTTTTACTTGAATTAGTTCAGTTGCATTTTGAAACCTGTGTCAACTTCTAAGGTTTCTCTTGCACTAAGGGATTCGGTTGTTAGCATATTTCATTAATTGTTGTCTTTCTTTTGAAGCCATTCCTGCTCTGCTTGAAATCCTGTTCCCTCAAGATGTGATAGGAACAGATAGCCTTCTTTTCCCATTTTCTTTCTTTCAAGACTCTATGAACCTCTTATCATTTTTTCCTCATATCCCTCAGTCAAGTATCTCTGGTTCAGCTGTCAAAATTGTAGTACATTGTCATTCTTTATACAATAAAGTGTTCTTTTTTCTTTGGTCTTTCCCTGAACCTTGCAACTCTTCTCTTTTGAGGAGATGTTTTTACCAGCTAGGGTAGGGGAACAGTAGTTGTAATAGTATGACTGGGACAAAACACTGTGGCAAGTAGACGCTTCAGATGTAATGACATAATTACAATTGTTTTGGTCTCCATTCTCTTCCTTAGTCATTCTTAACCTCTTCTCTTTTGTTTTACCTTGCTGCACATGGAACTGGTATTTTCATTGATTTAACTACAATCAAAATCTTCAAATGAATTTGAATCCATCACTTTTATATGTGTCTTTGGAATTGCTTTTCCATGTAGGAAGACACAAAATGAAATATAGGAACTTCAGGTTCAGTTACTTATTTGAAGCTGCAGGATAGAACTAAGTTAATTTGCTAAGCTAGAGTTAATGTGAACTTAAGAGTTAGTGACTTAAGACTTAGAGTTAGTGTGGATCTTAAGCCAGTTGCTTGATATTTTTGTTACATATTTAGGATTAATGTGCTTAGATGTTGAGAGGATGTGTTTTCAGTTTAAACAGTCTCTCCAATTAATCTCCTCAAACTATTGAGAACTGACTTGATAAAACTTCTTTACTACTAGTTGGTGCAAGTAGATAAGTAGAGTAGAATCCATATGTTTCCTGGGCAGGAAAAGTACAAGCTGCTTACATCTATATGCTAATGAAGTAGCTAATATTTTTATTTTATTTTCATCAGCTAACAAGTGGAGTGTTTCTAGGACAACGAAGTTACCTCTATAAAGTCACAGTTGTGCTTAGAATTGACTCACTGTTCTATAACTCAGATGGTGTGGGAGAAAACAGATACCCAAGAAATAAAGCTTGAATTGATTATCTTGTTTTAATTAAAACAAGAACAAAACAAAAAAATAACTTCCTCTCATGCTGTCAACGATACTTCCCATTTACTTGGTTCCCACTTCCTCAGTCTTTAATTTTTTTTGATAGCTAGTGTTTGACACTGAGAACCTGAGAATGAGTTAGTCTGTTTTGATGTCATTTTTGTCCTGTCTGTGTGGTTGAATGGGATCGTTCTGTTGAATGCTGTAAGTGACACATGCCCTGCTCTGCTCTTTCAGCAGCGTGACTAGAAGCATCTTGACATGTGGCTGGTAAGTTTTGCCATCTTCATAATTGAAAAGTTCCTAGTTTTTATTTTGAGTAACTTTAATGCAGAAAACAAGATACTGTAACGTATTGGCAAAGAATCAAAACAGCTCAGCTGGACAGTGTGGTCTGGCTCAAGTCTTTTATTCTTTTATATTTAACATTTTTCAAGTACTAAAGTGTTTTAAAAATATACCGGTATGAACATAACCATTTATAAAGTATAAATGTGTGCCAAACTAAATTGAATCTTCAACCAGCATAGCACTTAACCTGGTACATTAAAAAAAAAAAAAAAATTATTCAGGAACTTCCTCTGCCGGAACGACTTCCAGAAGCATCTGAAGGTGCATAGTGATGGGTGCTGAGGAAAAAAAAGTGTTTTTAGAGGCTTTGAGAACAGTAGTTCTATTCACAGAATCACTGAATCACTTAAGTTGGAAAAGACCCTTGGTTGTGTCCAACCATTAAACCTATTCTACAAGTAGTATTCACACTTGTACTAATTCTCTAAATAAAAAAAAAGTTATCCTGTGAGTAGCTGTCTGTATTCTTAGCTCAAACTTAAGGGGTGGGAATAAAAACAGCCTTAAGATCCAAGCTACAGCACTCTAGGGTTTATAAACTACTCTTATTAAATATACTGTACTCTAATAATGCCTGAGGGCAGGAGAGACAAGAGATGGATTAATTTTTTTAATATCTGTGGAACTACTAATGCTATCCTCTGGTTCCACTTTGCCTTTCAGAAATCCCTGTATGCCCTGTTCTCCCTTAGATAATGGCAAAGAGTTTCTCTTGAGACTACATAAAATCCTTTTATAAATGGTCCCCCTGGATTCTTGCAGCTTTCGTTTTACTCTGCAACACTGTGATGATTATTATTTGTCTTAATGCTGTTGTTTCTTAGTAGGTATGGTAAAATTGGTAACCTGAGATGAGTACCTTGTGATATAAGAATGTGTGTCTGCTAGTCTTTAATGACTAAAGCAATATTTAGAAACACAGCCAGGTGAAAAACTAACTTTACAGTTGTGTTCATTTTAACAGTCAGTTTCTATGGGGAGCTACAGTATTGTATTGCTTTTTTGTGAATTAAGTTTGATTATTCCTGAAGTGAAACAACACTACTTTTTTTTTTTTCAGAAGG
Source organism: Megaceryle maxima (assembly GCA_024605025.1). Classification (NCBI taxonomy): domain Eukaryota; kingdom Metazoa; phylum Chordata; class Aves; order Coraciiformes; family Cerylidae; genus Megaceryle; species Megaceryle maxima. Next base: position 61,882 of record JANHGN010015700.1, read on the forward strand.
AGTAAAATACAGCCTTTAGTAAAACTCACTGTGTGTCTGGAGAACAGCCTCCTTCCATACCCTGCTCGTGTGATTTAGGTAGGATGGACTTGATGATGTGCTTCATTACAGTAATTAATCTAAAGCTTATCAATGTTCTGTTGTATTTGGAGCTGGCTAGCTGAGGTATACTTACTTGATATTTTTTGGGGCCAGTTGAATTTAAAATGAACAAAAAATATATAAACTATAAGCCCACTAAGTATAAATAAAACGCAGTACAAATATGCCAGTTCAGGTGCACTGATGATTGGTGCCAGTACTAGTATAATGGAGACCAATATCACTATGACTGGAATGATGAGGGGTATCTGCAAGATACAAAGCACAAAATTACTTGTTTATTCTTTTGCTGTTGTTCTTAAAGAAGTTGCATATATGAAAGAAGAGTATTTTCATTGCCTTACGCATTTTCTTTTTCTGTTTATTTCTAAACTATCTGGAATTAGGTGGGGCAGTTGAAATAGAGTAGCAAGGCTGTGAATAAGGAAAATCTGCTAAATCATTGACCAGGGTCTTTTGTCTCCATTGCAAATTGCAGTGCAAAAGTTTTTTGTATTCTAATAAATCTGAAACCCAATTCTAGTGCAATGACCTGGGGTGTTACTTTGGGTACTCTTTTAATTTTAGTCCACCGACTGTGGCTTTCTGTCCCTTGAAATCTGGCTTGTGCTTGTGGTCTGTGCAAGTAAAAATAAGTATCTTGTCTTATAGACAGTGTCCCTGTCCTTAGAAGCTTTGTCCTAGTGCAAAGCTAGAAAAAAGACAAGAACTACAAATTACTTTGAGTAAGGGGGTTCCAAGTCAACCAACCAAGGAATCTGCTGGAGGATGTTGTGTAAATATCCAAATATTTAGGATGAGTTAACCTTTCGGTATTTGTGGGAATGGAGAAGCCATACTGAATGCTCAACTGACCTTGATTGGCCTCTTGAGTTCCTTTCTTGTAAACCTCATAACGACGAGTGCAAGTACAGTTAAACCATAAAATATCCAGACTGCAAAACTAAAATAATTTATGAGACTGTTGATGTCGCCAGGGATAATATAAATAATGGCAATGGCCCCCTAAAATGGAAACAAAAATTAGGATAGTCAATTATAAAAGGCTGACTTTCAGTGATGAATTGTTTTGTGTTGTTGATTGCTTATCTTGGAGTGAAGATCCTGTACACTTTTAGGTTATTGAAGTTACTGGCAGTCAACAGAGCAATTGACTTTTTATCTTATTTTTACCTTGAAGATAAATGGGCAAAATAAAAACAAGGTGTTCTAGATCTATTTTGCTTTCAGGCATCCTGTGAAATCAAGAATTTGCCCAATACTAATTATTCATTTAATTTCTTAATTTGTTTCTATGCTGTGGATTCTTAAAACATTTTGATTTAAAATCCACTTCTGGAATGAAACTGTTCAAATTGAGAAGTTGAGGGGTTGAGTGTTGTGGGTTATAAGTCTTTTTTCCTAATACCTACTTAGCCCTTTTCTTGTCTAGTTAGTCAAAGTTACGTATCAAGACTGGTAAGAAGTTATGAAAGTTTCTATTACTGGAGAATTTCTGTTGATTATTTTTTCTGTAGTTAGAATATACTTACATAAAATATGATAGCAGGTGCTGGCGTTAAACGCTTAACACTGATGTAAGATAGCACCTTTAGCATGTGCCCTTCGCGACCCGCAACGTAAACCAGTCTGACAAAACAAAACCAAGGCATATAGTTAGCGCAGCACCTGGACTTTAAGTGGCATTACTTAAAAAAATAAATACATAAATAGAGTACCTTTCATTTTCAGGTTTTATTGTGTGGCTGCATCTTGCTATCATGTCATCAGTTTCCTTTGACATACAGGGGGATTTAAGGATTATTGTAGTAGACTGAAATAACCACTACTGGTGAACTCCATTTCGGAGTCAATGGTTTGCACATTTAATATAAAATTACTTTGGGAAAAAAACAAAGTTAGTTGCTGTGTCCCTTTAAATATTTAAACTTTTTAATTTGCTCCATATCAAAAAGCTACACTGACAACAGCTTTGTCAAAAAAATGGGCTTTACAGCCCTACTGTATTCAGCTGTGTTTAAATATTTTTAAATAGTAGATGGAAGCATTGAACAAGTGATAGAAAGGAATAGCTTCCTGTTATCATTACTGGTGTAATCATGTTCTTCCTGCTAGTTTAACTGTTCATTTTTTAGCTTTAAATATGAGGGGGGTGAAAAAAAACCCTTTGTGCTCTTTCTGCTGTGAACAACAGACCTTATGTTCCAGTGTTTCAAATGTGTGTCGCTGCTGTTTCTGGCTGAAGGTTAAATATAGCTACATTTGCAGGTACTTCTTAATTACACTTTTTACACTTGGATTAGAAGAATGTATCTTTGTGTGTAGATACAGAAATGTATGTATAAATTATTCCCTACTTGAAAAATTTTTCAAGATATTTTGAAAGGGAGCTTACCTGCCTGCAGTAAAACAGGTCCCATTAGCAGATCCAATGGTAGAAAAGACCACAAAGAGAGGAACTATCCAAGAGGCTGGATAAAGGACTCTATCTCCAAATGTCTGGGATATGGAATGGAAATGAATCATCTTTGTCACTGTAACAGCTCTTTGGTACATTTGGTAAGGAACAATAAATGGGTATCTAAGGTATTTTACCCATAAAAATGTGTGTTTTCTGTCATTACAAAAGAATGCTTTGCCCAGTAAAGACCTAGATTAATTCATAAGCCACCCTAGGGAGTAGATTATTGTTGTGGTGGTATTTGAGATGCAGAATCTGTAGGAAACATGGGGAGATATGCAAAAAAAACCACACGGAAGTTAAATTCTAAGACACCTGGTCTGGAGATGTGTCTGAAGAATGACATGATAGCATTGCAGCAGAGTGCCAGGCATATGCAAGCTGGTTTCAACCTGTAAAGGAGTAACACTAGTAGTGACGGCATGACAAACTGGGCCTTGAGGGTGAATGAGTCAAGGGTGAACTTGCTACAGTCTTTCACTATGCTTCAGCTTTTGCCTGTGCCATGGTATGTTGGTTGCTACTGCAGGATGGGTGAGATCTAATGCAGGTATGTTGATGGACTGGAAGCAAATTTGATTAAAAACTATTTTGATGGGTAGGTTTGGGGTTTTTTTTAGTTGGAGGGGGTTAACTTGGTTTTAGTAAGTCAAGAGTAAAGAGTTCTGGTTTTGCACAAATGTAACAGTCTTGTTTCTTGTCCAGTAGGACACTCATCAGTGGCAAAGCGAGAAGTCTACTTGCAGATGTATAGACCACTTTATACAGTGCACTCATTTTGCTGCTTGCTCTGCTGCCTTTGTTCTGCTCAGTGTCAGTACTGAGATGTTGATATAGACAAGTGAGTTTGGTGCCATTCAGATGGTCAGCTTAGTGGTATATCAAAGAGGACTAGTTCTTAAACGCGATACTATGTGCATTGCTGCACCTCCTGCTGCAAACAAGACGCTGAAATGCACCAAAGTTCTACATTTTAAAATAAATTGTTAACATTAAGTATTTCTGAACTTATTAGTACACAGTAGTGTACTACTTCACTGTGCTAGGCTGTATTTTGCATGCATATCACATACTGTTTGTTTTCCCCAGAAACTTAACAGTAAGGAAAATCACTGTATGACCTCTCAACAGTTGTCTTGGACACAAAGTCCCACAGGAAATGTATGGAGTGGAACTGAAGGGACAGATGCGTTTGTTCAGACTTTAGAAATTTATGTGTATAATCTTTATCTGTAATAGTATGCCTTGCAGTAATGTCAAAAGAGTATTTCTTAGACTTGTTAGGAAAAACAAGAATAAGGAGCCAGAGAACTATGTATGGACTACTTGATGTTCTCTCCAGAATGACAAACTGATCTACTGGCACTTTGCATGTGCATGTTTCTCAGAACTACTGGGAACACTGAACAAGCCAAAGCAGCAGTTGGGTGTTATTTTTCCCTTCCATCTTTTTGGTGCTTACATCAGCCAGCTCTGAGCTGCAGTTTTCAAATAGCATTTTGTGAACACTGTTACTCTTTCTTCCTTGGGCTATGACAACTGATGTTTAAAAGAAACATTGGTGAAGGAAGTTTTAGATGAAAAAATGACACTAATGGGGGGGGCAGGGGGAGGGAGGGAGGTCACACTGACAGCATAGCAAGAAATCATGGAGTCTTAAGAAAAAATTACAGATTCCTTCTTACTCATGACTTTAATGCACATAGAGCATCTGAAGAAGGCTATTACAAAATAAAGTGGCTTACCACAGCAACTGCCTGGGACTGCAGGAGTTCTGTTGAAGTCATTACGGTGAAATATGAAATGTTTATCAGAACGTAACAAACTGTAACCAGGGGGATTCCAATAATTATAGATAGCGGTAGATTTCTAAAGAATGCAAAAGTAAGACTCCCATCAGCATTGCTGTATCACTGTCAGAGCTGTCACAGTAAACTCTGGATTCTTTCTTTTCCCCATATGCTTTTCAGTTGTATTTACTTTTTTTTTTCTTGTAGACCCATGGAAAGGAGAATTTTAACAAAAGGAAAAACACAAGTTTATTCAAATCCACAAAGCCTGTAATATATGCTAAGTAGCTTTTGTATTAGCCTTAAAGCTTGAGTAACCATTGCTTTTAAAAACAAGCTATACACCTGCTTGTCCAAAAACATTGTGTTTGAATATTGCTGTTGAAAATGCTGCTTTCCTACATAGTTTTACCTGTAAGGATTTTGAAGTTCTTCTGTGATGTAATTGAGTTGATTCCTGGAAGGAAAAACATTCATACAGTGCTATTAGCAGTCAGGTGTTGAAATACTAATGTAAGATGAAGTTGGGTGTTACTTCTTGTTTTCTTTGTTTTTAAACTGAGAAAGTTAAAAAAAAAAAAAAAAAAAAAAAAACACCCACAAAAAAACCCAAGAAACAAACCAAAATAAAAAGCTAGCATCTTGATTCACCATCTCTTCCTCCTCATTGTTTTAGAGGTATCTCTAAGATTTTTGAAATGAACTTGTCTTAGTCCTTGCATAAAATATCCCAGAATAACTCAGCCCCGTGGCAGGCATTTATCTCACACAAGCCTTTAAACTGCAGCCTTTGCAGTATCTGAGCCTTTCCAAATAAAAGCACAAGCCTACCCCTTGCAAGGACTTGAAGCAAGTTTGATGTTTCACAATTCTTCTGTAAATCCTGTTGTTTAGAAAACTGGCTGAAAGCCTTCTTGAGGTTTACACTTGCCGCGGTTACAACTTCCAACATTATAATTTCCAAACTCTTAATTTTGCTAGAGCATTGAGACCAGATTTAAACAAGACTTTTTTACTCCTCCACTTTCTGAAAATGTGAGTTTATTTGGAGTTCAACAAGATAATTTTTAAAGATTGGTGCCTGGTGGTTACACTGTAAAATACTTCCAACTTCCTTTCCCCTTAAAAAATTTAGGTAAAGGTCTGAATTAGCAGACTTAATGCCTAAGTTGAGACACTCAGGCTTGGAAATAAGAGTAACCCACTTAAAACTGAATTTATTTTTAAGCATCTAACTAGGACTTGCTTTGTTGTAAATGAAGATGATATTCCTAATGCCTTATAAAATACGGATGGATCTATAGGCAAAGAGTTTGACCATTTAAGAATAGCATTCCTGGATCAGATCTTGAGAGTCGATTTGTGCCCCCAGAGCCCTAGAACAACTGACATTCAGGAAGTTAAACACGTGAACTGTTTTCTGGACTGTGGCTGGATTAAATTAAATATTCCTGCCAGTAAATAAGTTTTATTCTTATGAAAGTAATTCTGAAAAGCACTCTTCTGAATATTAAATGTAAAAGCTATATTGAGAGCAGAAATGTAAACCCAAATCCAGCCAGGTCTGTGATTATTTTTCAAATGTCTGTTCTCAAATTTAACATGGTAGATTAAATCTCCACATCTGTTTATCTATTATAAAAGGGAAAGCTTCTCAGGGAAGGAGACTTAAATGGTTTTACATTAATTCCAAGTGAAAACAGACAAGAAAAAAATGGAAAGTTTAACCTTATGAATTCTGATGTATAAGGTTTTGGGTTGGGTGTTTTGTCCTTTTGTACTAACCAAACACCGCTAGGTATTTCACAGACAAAGGAAATCGCAAGGCCTAAGAAGGCTATATTGCCTAACAAAGGAATCAAGCTGTTCCAGTTGCCTCACTAGCACAGTATCTAACCACCTTCAGCAGCAAAGCAGTACCCCTTTCAGGACCTGGTATAGTTCCTTTCCACAGCAAATCAAGGATTTAGGGGGGTGGGGGGCTGGTGTTTCAATCTGGTATTAACAAAATTCGGTAAGAGATTCTTTTTAGATCCCATCTTTCAGTTCTGCAGAGAGACAGACTAAACCGGTTAACCCGTTCCCATTAATGCCAGTAAAGTTACCTTACCATCCATCATAGGCCCAGAGTCCATTATAGAATGCCAGACTGATAGAACTAACAGAAATTTTACTGTTCTTGAAAGAATCTTGAAAGTTTTCAGTTTTTCCTGCAAATACAAATGACTGTATCAGTGTTTAAATTAATTCCTTTGATTCCCACCAGATTAAATATTCCAAGGTCTGTTTTCGTGGTTTGTAGCATCTCACTGAAAATCTATTAATACCAGTTTTTATTCATTTGATCTCTAGTTTTGCATTTCCCACTCCCACCTCTTCTCCAAATGAAAAGACCACACTTCCCAGGAGATCTCTAACTAAAACACTGACTAAAGGTTGTACCTTTTCTTGGGGGGGATATTTCTTAATGGTCATAGCAGAAGTAAAATATTTTTGCAATTAAAGTATATTTAATTACCTTGTGCAAGGAGAACGATCCCACTTATGATAATGATTGTGACAATGATCATTTTAGCAGCGGTGAGAAAATTCTGGAGATAGCTTCCCAGCTTCACACTCAGTGAATTTACTATTGTAATTACCACTAAAAGAAACCAATTTGTGAATTTCAGCATTAGATTTGTCAGAATTGAAAGAAAAAAGGTGCCTCTTAAAACTTCTCCCCTTATTTTCTTCCTGTTTGTCTATATTAATAATACACTTTTTAACATACTAATGTTTGGAAAAGTTCTGAAATGGGAAATTTGTTTGTTTATTTTGATTGTACCTTTAAAAGGAAAAAATATATTGAAGTTGCAGAGCATTCTGATAAATACAGGAATATCTTTCCCTTGTTAGTTTTTCACCCTTTTCACCTGGAGGTGAGCATTTATTACACTGATTTACCTTAAAGAAGGTAACTTAAAGGAAACTTAAAGTAGGGTTCTTACCAATAGCAGCTGCTGCAAGACACTTGATGACAATTTGGGGTGGATCACAACCTGGATAGAAAGGAGCTGATGCATATTCTGCAAAGCTGAGGCAAATTATTGCAAATGAACTGGGTTTTGTGACCAGTAAGCTCGTCCAAGAAAACAAAAATGCTGGAATTGGGCCAAATGCCTCCATAAGGTAAGGATATTCTCCCCCCGATTTTGTGATCATTGTACCAAGCTCGGCAAAACAAAGTGCACCTAAATAACAAGAAAAGCATCTATTACTCTTTTGGTACATGTGCTCCTTAAGCTAGAATAGGTTAACACTTCTAATTAAGAGGTAGAAAAGTTAAATAAACTGATATATACAATGCAAAATAACATTTTCATGACTTGTGAGCAACGGGAAAAAAATACCAGGTTATGGTCTAGAATTTACTACTGTTGGTCTTTAAGCTTTCAGTCAAGAAAGTACAAACATTCTGCTTTTAATATCAGATTTCTCTTTAATAAACCAACACTATAAGAAGCATCTGATCACTGTACTGCCTGATCTATCTTTTGGAAACTTGGGGGGGGGGGGAATGGACTTGTTGCAAAATTTTCAAGTAAAACGTCTCAAACTCAGCTTTAAAGTACAGTGATACTTGTAGATTTCTTGCTGCAGCTGACATCTTGTGTAAAGGGTTTTTGGGGTATGCTGGGGACCTGACACGGACATGTACTTTTTTTGCCCAAGTCAGCAGGATATGATTGATTTGGGTCCATGTGCTACTAGCTAATCTGTGAAACGAGCAGTATGCAGAAACAGCAGATAAAAAGGTGTAAGCAAAGATTCGCATTCTTTGTTGACTTATTTACCTAATGTTGCAAGAATTCCACAGGCTGCCCAGATGGTTAAACAAGGACCCACAGCTGCAACGTTGGCAAGTACTGATTTTGGAGAAACAAAGATACCTGAGCCAATAATTGTACCCACAATCATACAGATTCCACTGATGAGGCCCACCTTGAAATAAAACGAGACATTCTGGTAATTTCTAATAATTCAGTAGATACTTTTTTGGTATAATAAAACTACAGGAGTTATAATTTGAGGTTTTTCAGCTTTCAACTTAGAGCTTCAACAAAGTAAGCTTCACCTAGCTTAATATATTTTTCCTTCCTTGAGATGCAGACACGCCTTGTGGTGTACTGCTGTTTTCAGAAGTACAGTTATTTGGCCTTTGCCTGTGTATCTGCTTTACTAAACTAGCCTTCAGGTTCTGCAAGTCTCAGATCTACCCTTGTGCAGGTGAGCAGGCTCTTTCCACTGTGATCGAACACTGGAACTCTTATGAGTACTTGAGAAGTTTCAGAGTATCAGAAGCTTCAAGAAGTATCAGAAGCCTAAAAAACTTGCTTTCTTATATGTAATTTTTTTTTTCGTCTGTTGGGGTTTTTTTTTCTTTCAGCAGTTCTTTTCCTCTCCTTGCTTCAAGTATTAGTGCACAGGAATCATTTTGATACTGCTGTGTGCTGAAAAGATCACATTCTGACTTTTTAGTCACCTCTGTGTTACGTGAAGCTACTAAAACTTAAAGCATCTCCTGATAAAAAGTGGCATGGACTACTTCATGGTCCCGTTTAGTTACAGCTACTCTACTAACATCAATATTTTTTTCAGCCTTGTCACCACACTAAAAACACATAAAGAATCTTTTTTCCAGGTTACTTAAAGAGGTGTCCAACTCTCTCCTTGAGTGGCACATCTGTTTCCTAAACCCTCTGCGGGTTTCTGAAGGAGACATTTCCACTCGTCTTTCTCTAACAGTGGCTATTTACATGGACTGACAAACTTGTAGAAGCAATGACCTGAACAACCCACTTCAGCCCCTGGAAAGAAACTGTAAAGTTCATGAAGAGTCTTGTTTGATCAATTTAGAAATTATCAGATAAATAATTCCAAGATTTAAAAAGTGCATATTCTTGTTAATTGTGTCTGGATCAGAGCCGTTTAACTGGTAATTAGCAGTTTCCTAGAGTGTAAACTGACCATCAAGATACATCACTGCTAAACTGGGCCACACCTGCAGTTGTTGTTCGATGATTCATATGCACAGACACCACCCCCACTACCCCCTCACACACAGGAGAACTGAAGGAGGGAAAATAAAAAGTTTTGCCTGCTTTTGTAGGTTCATTGTTTGAAGTTCATGACTCTGAATGGATTGTCCATCTTCTTTTCCATTTTCCTTGCCTTTTCTTTTCCTCAAGCCTTCTTCACCCATTTGGTTTGCTTGTTGAAATCCTTAAGGAAATAAAAGCAAAATTGCCAGTCTAGTATATTGTTTGCTTGAGTTTTGGTTAATACATGAGAGTCCAAAATAGCACAGGTAAATAACTGCCAGAAAACATACATACACACACATAGATGCTTGCTCATCACAAAGGAGTTCCATCTAACTCGATTAAGTTCAAGAGGTGTCACATCTACTTCACCTCATCTATCTGGCTTGCTGTGGATTGTCCTCATACCCACCTGGCAGTGAGTATCTTCTGTCTCAGGTGACAGGAACTTGAGAAAGTGTCCTTACTAGAGCAGTCTGGGTTTTATAGCTAGTCCCTCCTTGAAATTCCTCCAAAGGTCCAGACAGATTTAATCTTTCTCCCAGAAGCTAGTCTTTTCTTATCTATGAGAGCTACTTTCTGATCTTTGTTAAATTAGGTCTCAATTCCTTGTAGGTGCAGGTTATCTGCCAAACTCAGTGTTGTCTGCTGTAGTTGTCTCATTAACAGCTCTTTGCCTTAGAGTTACCAGTTTTCTCTGTGGTGACTCAGGGTGAATGTCTTCTGCTGAACATTTTGTTCTGTTTAGAATTAGAAATATAAACAGATGGTTTCAATTATAATCTTAGACTTGTGATTGAATTTTTTTAGTTTATTTTTTCTGTGTATGAGGATCTTGCTTGTTTCCCACAATAGAATAAAATGCAATCTGAGATAGTGAAGGAAATTGATCCAGTTAGCTCCTGCTTCTCAGGTTTATTCAGTCAGGTACTCATCTCAGATCCTACAGCTATCATTACTAGAGTCTGAATGCAGAAGCTGATTTAGCAGTTACACAGCCAGTAATGCAGGAATATGTCACATTTAGGCAACCCAGCTACTATCTAGTAATTTTTGGGTACAAAAATTGGGTACAAGCATTTTAACCTTACAGACCATATATCTAACTACTGCTGGTCTCTGGAGATACTGGGGCTATGATGACATCCAGTTTCTGTTATGAATTAAAGGTTTGTTTGTTTTTTAAAGAAATCAATACGAATTCAACTTTGAGGATTAAACATATAACAGAAAATAGCCCACGTAAGGAATGTAGGGCTTGGGTCACTGAATTTTATTACAGCGTTGTGCCCAACTTCTTTTAAGTCATGTATTTAGAATATTTTAATCTTGGTGTTTTAGGAATTCACTCTTTCACTTACCTTATTTATGTTTGTTCAGTGTGTATCAGGTCCAGGAATCTTTGTGTGGTGTGTTTCTTTATTTCTCCCATGAGATTTCCAGCCAAGTAGACAGCAAGACGTGTCTGTGTCTGAAACCAGAATACGCAGAAGCAGCAGCAGCTTAAGTACAGAGGTTATAAAAGGTAATAATTAAACCCATTCTCAGCCAAGAAGCTTTGAGATAGGAACCACAGGTAAACCAATAGTCCAATTAGTTTATCTTTAAAAAAAAAAAAAAAAAAAAAAAAAAAAAAAAAAAGCTTTTTTCCATTGCTGAGATTGTTTGTCCAGGACCTAAACAGTATATTACATAGTGAGAGTGAGCCATCATTTTAAGAGGCTGTTTTGATCCTTTTGTATCAAGCAATTTCTAATGGAGAAATCTTTTGGAAAGATAACCTTGAAGTAATTGTTGTATTATGGGTGTATTAAAAACATCTGTCTAGATGTTAGCTGCATCCTATAAGAGTAGTTCAAGTTTTCATTTTGAAAAGGTAGAGAAGTGTGAGCAGAAATTTTTCCTTTGTTTTTCATTAACCTAAAGGCAGCTGAGTGGGCAAATTGTGTTCCATCCACTTCTAGTTCCAAATATTTTTTCATTTTTGTAAATGTTTAAATATCTTAAAGATTTAGTGAAAAATGGTGTTCTCTTTCTCTTTAGAGTTGGATCTCCAGGAACTTGATGATCTTAAAGGTCTCTTCCAACCAAAACAATTCTATGATTCTATGGAGGGGAAAAAAAAAAAAAAAAAAGAAAAAAAAAAGAAAAAAAAAAAGTAAAAGGTATTGTTATCTTGAATGCTGAAATAAGGTCGCTTCTTTCATTCTACCCAGTCATCCCTAAAATCCAAAACACTTGCAAAAAACCCCTTAAATCGTGTTTCTCTTCATTGTTTTTGGCAATGCAGTTGTAAAGCTGTCTGTGCAACATCCAGTCCAGTAAATCCTGATCTGAGTGAACATCTGCTCTTAAAGGCTAGAAGATATACTGGTGTTATCACTGATTGGTATCTTGTTAAAATAATGCTTCGTGCACAATAGCAGCATGAGAATGGATATAGGACCAGATTGCTGGACCAGTTTCCCAACAAACCTGCAGCCTGGCAGGTCTGACAGTTGCTTCTTTTAACCTCCTGTTGAAGCAGCAGTCTTGACCGACGGGAATTCCCGTCTCTTGTAACACTGATGGAAATTAGTGGCTAAAAATGGACTCTCGAGAAAGGGGAGGCATTCTTCCATTGGTGGGTATTTGCCCTGTGTGTGTTGTGGGGGTTGAGCCAGAGCTGTGAATGTCTTTGGCCAAGATGGAGATGGCAGGGTACCACCAGTACCAAAACCAAATCTGTACTTTTCTTGTTCACTGTCTTACTTTCTCCTCGCTTGTTTTTTTTCTTGTTTAATTCTCACAGAAATAAGGTTAAGCTTCAAGAGAAGCTCTTCCATAGACTCATAGAATTGTCAGGGTTGGAAGGGACCTTAAAGATCATCCGGTTCCAACCCCCCTGCCATGGACAGGGACACCTCCCACTAGAGCAAGTTCCTCACAGCCCCATCCAGACTGGCCTTCAAAACTTCTAGGGATGGGGCTTCCACCACCTCTCTGGGCAACCTGTTCCAGGGTCTCACCACCCTCACAGTGAAGAACTTCCTAATGTCCAGTCTGAATCTACCCACCTCCAGTTTTGATCCATTCCCTCTAGTCCTACTACTACCCAAAAAGTCCCTCCTAAATTTTTGTTTGAAAATGACCATTTGAATGATGTGGACAAAAGTTCCTCCCCCAAAGGCAATAAAAAAATATTAAAATTACAGTCTTAGGACAAGCATATGAAAAGCCAGATAACTTACTGCTTTTTCTAAGTGTTTTACAAGGACTTTAAAATACTTTTCCTCTTAATTGTGATTTAGGATTAAATAATCTGTTTATATCCCTCAATTGCATATACCTTGTTCGGGATCATATATAATATACTTCTGTACTCTCCATAGCTGATAATTTTGAAATTAAGATTTATATGTTGGTTGTTTTGTTTTTGTTGGGTTTTGTTTTGGTTTGGTTTTTGTTTTTTTTCTGAAATGCCACAAAGACCATTGAAATAACTAATGTGAAAAGAAAGAAGGGGAGAGAATCATCTTATGGGGCTTTGTCCTTCAAAATGGGGTAGACACGCCTTTCACACCATCTTCTCCTTGCAATTTCCACACCAGCAAAAAAAAAAAGAAGAAAAAAAACCCCATTTTATCTATCGTAGATAAAAAGGTAATGGAGTGTGTCATCTTAAAATGGAATTCAAGTATTCTTTTGGCTTAGGATTTTTGTAGACTCAAGGTAGGTAATCGTTGAACTTTCCGTGCAGACGTACGGTCTCGTGATGTTTTTGGATGTTTTTTCTTTCTGTGTCAGATCTGTACTCTATTTCTTTAATATTTCTTTTAAAATCTTTAAGGAATGTCTTTCACGTTGCCTTTATTGTATCTGAAAATATATTGTTTGAGTTTTTGCCTAAGCAACCAATTTCCTTAGTCAAGCTGGAATCTGTATTTGGAGAATTCCCATCTGTTCTGTATGTCTTAAATCTCTGCCGGTGACTTGACCTTAACTAGCCCGGCTTTCCTGATAAATGAAGATACTTTTCCACTTCTATTGTCTAGTTTTGTTGTAGAGGTTAATCTTCTTGGGATGCCATAAACTTGTTAAAGGATTTGCAATTTTACCAGTGATCCTTCTTTTCCTCAGCCACTTAAGGAAAAACTAAACATTTTGTTCAAGGATTCTACTGTTATTTTCTTCATGGGCAAGAGAAATGACATTTTACATCCCTGGGAAAAGACTCCTTCCCTCTCAAATAGATACATAGATGAAGAGATCAAGGAGTTCAAATTCCAAGGGGCTGCAGAAGCAAACACTCTGTGGGCTGGTCCTGTATAAACAGTGTAGTTTGAACCTTTTCAAACGCTATTTACCAATTAAATTGTAAAAAGTAATTTTCAACTTTAATTTGGGAAATAGCAAGGGCACATGTATAAATACCCCTTTTATTATCATTAGTCACTAATAATAAAGGTTAATGTTTGCTAGGGTTGGTATTTATTGCTTGCAGTAATGCACACGTTTTGCTTTGACCAATACTGAAGCACACGGTGAGGATCATTCGAGCTTGCAGGTTTTAATTGTAGCTTAGCAGTATCTCAGGAGGACTTTCCATTCTAACCTTGCTACCGAACAGGTTCCTTCATTTTAATCGGAGGACCACTCTCTTTACTTGCACTTGCTGCTCTTTGAATCCTACCAGTAACATCTTCTTCTGTAAGAAGTCATCTCACTACTCTCATCTTTAAATGTTTGTGGGGTTTTGTTTGTTTGTTTGTTTGTTTTGTTGTTGTTTGTTTGTTTGTGGGTGGTTTTTTTGTTTTTTTGGTTTTTTTTTTGTTTTGTTTGGTTTTGGTTTTGTTTTTTTCCCCCTGAGTAATTCCATGCATGCTGCAAGTGGAATAGAAGACAACAGTTACTTTTAATAGCTGTGCTGGGTTGTGCTGCTCTGTCACAAGATCTTTGTGTCTTGTGGGAGTTGATGGGGCTCTTAATACCCTGTGTATATATGGGGTTTAGATGTCTCCCTTGCTTTCTTCACTTGGTTCTTGGTTCCACAGTAGTTAATCTTGCCCTGTGCCAAACAAGGCTGTTCAGAAGATCTTCGGATTTGCTAAAAGTTTTGCCTTGGCCCAGCCTGAATAGTGCATGTTTTTTAGTAAGGCAGTTTTATTATTAATTTTATTTTATCTTAAGCATAGCTGTTCAGAAACTGTGATAGAGCTGTAAATGCTGTGTATATTACTCTATCTGGAAGACGACCAGAATCATCAAAAAGCCTCTTAAGGATATTCTGAAAGAATTTTGATGGCCTCTGAAGATTATCTTCACTACATCAAAACTTGTTTTTGTTTTTGTTTTTGTTTTTTTTTCCAGAGCATTCAGAAATCAAAGTTTTGAAGTGTTTCAGAGCCCGATCAGAATTAATGATTTCACTAATGCACAGCCAGCTCCTCTTCTTTTTCCATTTGAGGAATGAACACTTCGCTTTGATCTCCTTTTTGAGTCCAAAATTCAGGTTGCATTCCACTGGTGTTCCCTGAAGGAGGGATTACTAGATAACACTGGCTTGGAAATCTTTAGCACGCCTGTTCCTAGCTGAGGAAGAAAGCAGTGACTACTGAAGCACTCTGAAGAGGTTATAATGCTCTGTGCTACCTAATTTTTGAAGTCTCAGTTTAATTTTAAATTTACCAAAACCAAATAATATGTAAACCAACTTAAGTACTACAGTGCATATACAGATACGTTGAAATGAATTTAGGACAGGAAAATAATTCAGAGCTCAAAAAATGGGGAGATCTTGCTCATGCATCTTTAAAGATAAACCTTCAAAGGCTTCTTCTAGGTTCAAGCTGATTTACACTGTAGAATTTTTACCATATTTATTTACATCAGACTTGCAGGGTAGGAAATGGTCTCTGAAATGGAAGAGCTGTGCCTGGCCAGCCAAGGATTTGTTCACCCCAGAGGAAAAGCTCTTAGAACTCCTGCTGCAGTATGCTAGTGTAGTAGCATCAATTTTTCACGGTGGGAAAAAAAAAATATCTTAGGAGCCTCTCTTCTGAGCTGTTGAAGAGCAACCTTCTGGCTAGAAAGATAACATCTTTTGGACTTAAGAGGAAGGGAAAAAGAAAAAACTGGATTTAAATGACCTGTAAATGAGCGAGGGGAAACATTCTAATGGGCTGGAAATTGGAAAAGAAATTCCTCTCTGTTCACAGGACATTAGGGCATAGTTAACGTAATGTGTCAGAATCTCCCTGGTGGAGATAGTGGAACAGTAGAACACCACTGAAGCTGAGTATGTGATACTGTGCTCTGACCACAGAGCAAGAAACAACCTCAATATATATAACTGTAGTTGGAAAATGTATTGTAACGATAGGGCTCACTCCACACTCTTCCAGAGGTTTGTTTTTGCTTTAGAAAGGGCATGGCAGTATTTCCTTTTGGAATTTATAATCACAGTATTTAATCCAAATATTTTTTTTCATAGAAAATTATGTTTGGTTATTATGGACAGAAAACACTCTGTACGTTCAACAGTGACATCTCAATGTTCCACAAATTCTGAGTGGGTTTTTTTGATAGGAATTTTATGTTTTGTGGAAGCAAGCTGGAGCTGCTTCATTGGTTCCATTTACAGGCTGGAAGCTCCTGTAAATGGAAGGAAGGTGCAGTATAGCAGAAGCAGTACACTCTGCCAGCGGGGACTGAGGTAAAAATGCAAGTTGTCAGGTGGGTAACAGGAAAAAAAAAAAATTGTTAGGGATTAAGTTTTTGTAGTACAATAAACCAGCCAAATCATTGCTTTAGTATCTCTGAAACAAAGCAAAGTAAGAGATTAAAAAAATCTCATTAAGTTCTGGGTTTTTAAGGTTCATTTTTCTACAATAGCTGTGTACTAAGCTTATTTACTCGATGCAATATTCCAACAGATTCATGCATGTCTGGAAGTAGTTTCTCAATACAAGGTGATGATCTACGCACAACAAGCTACTTAGTTCTTTATTTCAGCACTTTAAAGATGCACACAAGTCGTTACCTATGCAAACAGGAAGAGGATTCTGCTGTTTATTTTCTGCTGATTTTATCACACTGAGCTATAAGAAAGGAATGAGCTGCAGTGAGTATGAATTTAGTGGTAATTCTGTCAAAATAAACTAGTATTATTTCTCAAACTCATGAGCTAAGTGGTTAGAGAAGAAACAGTAAAAATATTTTTATATATATGACCAGTTTGGAAAGTCTTTTATTGGTGATTGTCTTAATATGTCACCAGTAAATTGTGGCACCAAGGTCTAAAAATAAATAAAAAATCAATCGGCAATAGAGTAGATGATGAACTAATGGGAGAAACTCAGGCAAAAAGAAGTAGTGGTTTAGCTGGGAAAAGGTTTGTTCAGGAGCAGCCTCTCCCGGTCTGGTTCCGTGGTTGTGTTTGTGTGATAGCTGGCAGAAAATACTGTGAATGTACAAATTCGTCAACATACGAAAGAGAGAGGACGCTTTCAGAGTGAGCTGGTGAAGGGCTTGAAGATGCTGCCCAAAGAAGTTAAAAGGATTCCTTTGTTGCCCCCCTTTAATGAAAGATTAAACTGGCACCTGCCAGTAGTGGCCCAGTAAATCTTCCTCTAAGGGCATTTTTCAGTGCTCCTGAACCTTCTGTAGTGTGCTGAAAAGTACACCAAGCATGGGAGAGAAATGGGAACAAAGGTACCAACATCATAAGATGTGATAGTTATGAAAAGCTTTCGTGGTTCCTTAGTTTCTACTATGCAAGCTTTGAATTCAGTCTTGGGAACATTGAGCAGCACATGCTTTGGTACGTGTGATGTGATTTCTAGGCAAATCATGCCAGCTGGAGAGAGCAGAATAGACCTCTGGTTGTTTGCTTGAGGGCTGCAGGAGGTACAGGCTTCAGAGGTTTGCAATATCCATATGGTATCCCCAAAACACATGGTAGTACTTTGGAGTTTAACAGGTTCTATGTGGACGTGTGTGGCAGAAGCTCTACTGCCACTGCCGGCTTCAGGAGAGTGAGTTTCTTAAGGCAGTTGTTCTACAGTTCAGACTGTGCCTTTGCTACGTTTTCCTGATGCTATGTGCTTCCATGAACTTCATCCCATTACTTACTGTGCTGTGGTTCAAAGGTTACTTGGAAGTAATTTATTTTCCATCCTTGGTGTTAACAGAAAAGTGAAGAATGATTACAAGTTTTGTTTCTTCTTTAATTATCACACTCTGTTTAGAAAAGAAATGTGTAACTGTGTTTTCCCAGAAGTTCCCTTCAAAGATGAACCTACAGTTAATGTTGCCAGGTTGTCAGCTGTCTTGTGTTTTAGTAGCGTTGCTGCTGGGTCAACAGCCTGGTGCAGGTGCCAGCAGAAGGATTTTATCATGTCAGTTGACACCTGATAAATGTAAATGCAGGAGCAGCAGCCAGCAGGCGTGGGGTCCAGTGGGACGTGCTGGGCACTCTTCCTTTAAAAAGCACAACACCCATCCCGACAATAGCAGAAAATATTCAAAAAAAGGTGGTAAGCTGTTTGAGGTCAGCTACTGTCTTGCTACTATGACCCTCGCCTCTTTTGCACAGTTTTTCATGCTCTTATTTTTACAGCAGTTCTCAGTTAGATGCTATTTGTATCTTCTAAGCATGTCCTGTTGCAGAGAGGAGCTCTGTATATTGGAAGCTGATGGCTTTGGTCTTAAAGACCATTTAATGGTTTGTGATCACTGTCATCATCTCTGTTCATAAGGATCACAGACTTTGTGAGGGTAAGGTCTTTGAAAACTGAAGATGGAGCTGCAAGAATGAGGAGCAGATGTTGCAAAAATGTCATACAGACATTCCCAGTTGGCTTTGGTGGCAGAATAATTAAGCCAATATCGAGAGAGATTGGAAAATCTCACTTCTCTTTCTAATGAGTTATCAATAGGATAGTTCCCCCCCCGCCATGTGAAGTCATTTATTTTTACAAAGCCTTGAGACTTAATCAGGGGCAATTAAAAACAGATGAAGACAATATGCAAATCATTTACATAACTACTCCTGCCATGTATAGTCAGAGACTCTACCATATTGGGTCCTTCTGGCTTCTTCTTGCTGTTCCCTTGTTCTATGGCAAGGTAGGTGTCTGTGCTAGAACACCAAGCTTGCCAGTTACCGTGCTAACTGGATACATGTCTTTTTAGGCCAGTTTAGAGCTGTACCACATCTTGCCTTGACAAGGAATATTTTTACGTTACGTTTTAGGCTAGATTTACACTGCTGACAGCACAGCTGGAGAAGATGCTCTTGTCTTTTTCATGACACACAGTAATTGTGAAGATGGTAAATGTTCTGTGATCTCCTTTGTTGTTGAAAAAGTCAAATTTGAGCCCTGAGTTCTCTTTTGTGGATGAGATGCGTAAATGCAGCTGTATTTTTATTGCCATCATTCTTGTTGAATTTAGTTTTCAGTAGGGGATGAAGGTTTCACATCACAATAGCTAAAATCATGTCCGTTGGCTAGGTCCTCCCGAGAGATTTCATCTAAATATGGTTCACAAGCTGCGACAGTATTCCACACCTTGTTCTTCCACAGAGATTTATGTAAGAGTTCTCTCATTCTCCTGTTTTCTTTGGATGTGGATTCCCAAATGATTTCTAGTTCCCCTTCCACTTTCCTACAAAACAAAAAAAAAAAAAAAAAGAGAGAGAGAGGGAAATATCCTGTTTAAAAAACCCACTTTTCAGCAGTACATATATGTAGCTTGTAATTAACTTGTGGTGGTAGAGGAGACCATGGACCATTAAGAATGGAATTAAAGCAGGCAGGTGCCTGGAGTACAGTTGCCAAGAGTCCCAAGACTCTGCCCACGAACATGAGAAGCCACATTTAATGAGTTGGACTTTCCCATTTCTGCCAAGTCTTAAAATTAAGCTACTGAGAAGCAGTTTCCTTTGGAAACACCCGCCCTGTAGACTACTTTGTTGTCACAAAGTACATTTCTCCTCCAGTGAGTGTCTAATACTCCCAGTTGCTCAGTTACCTGCTTCACAAGACTTATGCTTTGGGGTGACATGGGGCACAAAGAGTGTGGTGGAGTTCCCCCAGTAAGCTGTCCTGAATTTCGCCCACCGGTTGACTCCAGCCCTTTGTATTCTGATTTTGGAAAGTTTTCAGCATCTCATTTTGGTTTTAAATGAGTTTTTTTCTATATCGTGATAGGGATGAGCTCCTGTTCTTTGTTGCCACCTCTCCCCGACTGGAGTCTGTGTATGGTGCTTTTGTGTTCTATTTACACACAAGCGCTAAATCTGGTTTACCTTCCTTGTAGTGCAGAACAGTACCCCGGCTTTATTTTATCTGCTAATTTCTAAGCCAAAGACTTTAAAAATAAAACCAAAACTAATTAATTTTTAATGCTTGTATGAGCAGAGCAAAATTAAAGAGGAAGGTCAAGATGACAGCATGTTGCTGTCAGGAAGTACCACGCAGAGACCCCCTTGTGGTACGCTGTGCTCCAGCAGACACCAGTCTCAGGGTTCAGCTGGTTTCCACGTGAGTAGCCAGGAAGCAGCAGTTATGACCCAACTGTAGTTAGACAAGGGGGGGGGTGTGTCTCTGCATTTTTGGGTTTTGTTTTAAAATTCTAACTCTATCAGAATTCAAAGAAGATATGTCAAGTGTTAAAATGCTGTCTTTATCAAAAGGCAAACACACATTCAGAGGTATGGTTTGGGGAGGGGCTGCTTGTTACAGCCTCCCTGCTCTTTTAGGAGCTTGGGTTACACAGTGGCTTGGTTACTGCAGCCTCTGCCTTTTGTACCTCAACACTAAAACTTCCTTGCTCCTATTTCACTGCACACTGGCCCTCACTACCCTTCTCTTATATTTTTCTAGATCTCAGCAGAAATCCCCTCAGAGCATTGTCCCTGACAGAATCCCTGCTATTCCACTGTGCCCATGGCAGCTGGTTCTTCAAACACAATCCTTCGTCGCTTGGTGTTTAAAACTAGATACATATTCAGTAGTAAATGTGTTTTGTTTCTGGATGTCTCTAGACAAAAGACACGTTTCTCAGAAATGTAAGCTATTGTTACTTCAGTGAGGAGAAAGAAACACGCTATTCAACCAAAATAATGTAAGATTTTACATCTTGTTGAGAGTAAGCAAAATGCCAATGCTGTACTGATGTTTGGGGATGGATAAAAGTTAACAGAAGCAGACTCTGAAAGCAGATTCTTCACAAAAGGCAAAGCTTTCTGCCCTCACTGAACTAAATTCACTCAGCCTTAGTTGCTATTTGGGCTGCTGGCTCAGGAAATAATTTTCTTCTATTTAATTTTGGGTTTATTTAAATAATAATCATCACAAAGATCAGTATTTTTTATCACTGTTCCAAATTTATATGTAACCAGACAGGTAAGGTAGCTCCTCTCCCTTGCCTCTGCATGGCTGCAAAGCGGTTCTACTCTTGGCCCTCTTCTGAGGACAGTTTAAGGCAGTTTCATAACTTAAGGCTTTCAAACCTGCATTTAACATCCAAAGTACAGCAGCTGGAACTACCTCAAAGTACGGTTCCTCTGCAGAAGACTTATGAAATACACTGTGACCTGGAAAACTCTACCTAAAGGCAGGTGTCCTGGGAAGGAAGAACTGAGGCATTTATGAGCCTGGTTTTCCACCCTTGGAAGACTACTTTGTATCTGAAACATGCGATGTGTTTTATTTAAGGAAAGGCATGCGATAACGATGGCAGATAAGATTACTCTAAAACAATAAAAATGTCAAGATTATCAGCTGCTTGAAGATGATACTGTTTTCTTGTCAGCTGCTTAGGTGAAAGGCTGCTAGGAATTTCCAATATTCTGTTGAGATCAGCTTCAAGGGAGATAAGATTTGCCTATCTTTAGAAGCTTTAAAAGCTGTATTTATCAGAGCAATTATATCTATATGCATTTGTGTTTAAAAATGTGAAAAAATTCTGTTCCCTTGGATGAAATGGGTAAGCAGTGCAACCCCTGATTTCTGTCATCAGGGAAAAGTTGATGATATATATTATATGGAAGCCTCATCCCTGGAAGTTTGGAAGGCCAGGCTGGATGGGGCTCTGAGCAACCTGCTGTAGTGGGAGGTGTCCCTGCCCATGGCAGGGGGGTTGGAACCAGATGATCTTTAAGATCCAACCCTGACAGTTCTGTGATTAAACTAGTTCTCTACTGTAAAAAAAAAAAAAAAGTAAGCTGAGCTCTGAGGTATGAAAGGCACTTAATTAGTTACAAATCTTAAATAGCTATTTCCAGAGAATCACTGAATGCTTTGCATTGGAAGGGACCTTCCAAGGTCATGTAGACCAGCCCCCCTGCAGGAAGCAGCGACATCTGCAACCAGAGCAGGTTGCTCAGAGCCCCAGCCAACCTCCCCCGCAATGGTGCCAGGGATGGGGCAGTGACCACCTCTCTGGGCAGCCTGGGCCAGGCTCTCGCCACCCTCTGTGTCAACAGCTTCTTCCTTCTATCTAGTCTGAATCTCTCCTCTTTTAGTTTAAAGCCATCACCCCTTGTGCTGTCCCATCAGGCTCTGCTGAAAAGTCTGTCCCCATCTTTATAGGCTCCCTTAGGTACTGGAAGGCCACAAGAAGGTCTCCCTGGAGCCTTCTCTTCTCCAGGCTGAATAAGCCCAACTCTCCCAGCCTTTCCTTACAGGGGAGGTGCTCCAGCCTTTGTGGCTTCCTCTGGCCCTGCTCCAGCAGGTCCATGTCTCTCCTGTGCTGAGGACTCCAGAGCTGGCCCCAGTGCTTCAAACTGGGGTCTGACAAAGGCAGAGGGGCAGAATTGCCTCCCTAGACCTTCTGGCCATGCTTCTTCTAATGCAGCCCTGGAAGCAACTGGCTGCTGGGCCGGGAGTGGAATAGTCAAAACAGTTTCCTCATTTTTGAGAGATGACTGGGATGGTCACTGTACAAGTTCTTCCTGTGTGCTGGTAACATGAATATGTTATGAAGCCTTCCACTACCAGAGGGGAAAAAAAAATACCTTTAAATGCCTCTATATTAAAAGGCTATTTCAACACCAACAGTCATAATCTTGTATAAATCTGTTAAATTTTTTTTTTTTTGTCATTTTATTCTGCATGTAGCAAATCAGGCCACTTAGAACAATAAGGTAGATTCAAAAGGAAACCTATCATATGTGTACTCAGTAGATTCATTTCCTACTACTCTGAGAACTCTTGAGGGTTGCAGAGGAGAAAGCAGTAGCCTTTAGTAGAAAATGCTATTAAATAATTAACATGTGTTGATGATTTATAGATACACCCCCCAAATCATCAAAGACTAGGCTCAGATGGATATTATTTTTAAGAAGAAATCTTCAGAATGGTAGTAGTCATCCAGAATAAATCCTTCCTTCAAAAGGTCTGGGAGCTGGGAATTTTGAGTTTTTCAGCATTTTTGGC
Organism: Megaceryle maxima; assembly: GCA_024605025.1. Taxonomy (NCBI): domain Eukaryota; kingdom Metazoa; phylum Chordata; class Aves; order Coraciiformes; family Cerylidae; genus Megaceryle; species Megaceryle maxima. The sequence continues at coordinate 84,743 of JANHGN010015700.1, forward strand.
GTAGCTAAAATGTGAGCAAAAAGAGGTACCTGGAAAGTACCACAAGAAAAGCAGGAGCTTGTGGCCGTGTGCACTTGCCTCCCCCCACCCCTTTTACCCCTCAGATCTATCTGTATTGCTTCTGCCTCTGACTGACTGACCTTTTCTGCTGCAGCACTTGGTCAAGGGTCTCCTGTTTGTCTTGCAGCAGATGCTGGAGGTGCTTCATTTCGTGCTGGTACTGAGCAGTCTTCCCTGCAAATTCTTTCTCCTGCTCAGTCATTTTGAGATTGATATCCCCAAGCTTCCCAGCTGCTTTCTTTTTATATACCTGTAAGGGTTAAAGATAACAGGAAGAATGTGACTATAGAAGAAATAAGAACAACTCATTACTAACAGAAGAAATAGCTGGAGATACTAATTTAGAGTGTAACCTTCACATCAGTGCTGCCTTCCTTCAATATGTCAGGTAGGTGACCTGATAGGTTTTTTTACCTCTTTGTTAATTCAAAGGTATTAGGCTTGCACTTTGTTCTACATAAACCTAGTGTGTACAGGGTTTGGTTTTGAGCGAAAAGAGTTAGCTGCAAAAAAATGGGTTTGTTTTCCAGGATGCAAAGCCATGCTTTCTAGCACATGGTGCTTACCGGTTGTTCAACAGTCACATTTATCAGTGCACACCATGAAAAATTGTTTGTCTTCTGTTAGTTGTTTAATCTTAACACTAAGAAGACGAAAAGGGTGTTTTCACATGTCAAAATATCTTTCTGCTTCACATAATAGTTCCTTGTGCTCAGTGCAGCACAAGTGATATATTTTGCTTGCTTATTATCAATAATAGCCAACTATATTGGCCTAGTCTCGAAACCAAGAAATCCTTTCTGTACAAAGGGATTTTGCTTTCTGAAATAACTTCCCCATTAAACTATGTAGCACACAAGGAATTGAAAAATACAGCTTGTGTATTGTTAACATCTCTACATGCTCTTGGTTTTGACAAAACCAACAGGTATTAAGTGATATCAGATTTTTTTTTCCCTCATGATAACAAACAGAATGCTTAAACTGTTACTGGATCTTAGAATGGGATGTTTGATATGGGCAGAACTTTGGGATGGAAGCATCTCTAAGAAAACTTCAAACGCTAGCTTTGGAAATACTGGTATTTACATCTTGCTAATATAAAGGTTTCTCTAAGGTGTTGACCACTAAGTTTTGGCTTTCAGCTGGCTCAGAGCAGAAAGTTTGAGTATGCCTTTTGGAGGAAGAAAAAAGAAATGCATTTTTAGGTATGTGCTGCAAGCTACATAATCCTTTCCACAAACAGTTTCCTTTTTATCTTTTAAAATGTGTCATGCTGGAGTTTCACTTTCTGGAGGTAATAGGACAGCGATAAATAATAATACAGACCATTAGTAATTCAATATTTAAAGTTGAATTCCATAGTTAGCTGGATGTTTTTTCTAGCTTTTCCCTGGCAGTTCTAAAAGAAAAATTGGAAGCCTGCAAGTTAACCAGTCACATCCCTCAACTGTAAATTCCCAGAGAAGTCTTCAAAATGCAGAGTCAGATGCTTGTGCTTGTAATGCTATGGAAGGAGAGAGGTACACATGTTCCTTCTGAGCAGAGGCTGCCTTAGAACCAGCCTAGAGGAAGGGCAGAACAGAAGAAAACAGCTGGACTTTCACCTCTGTTGGTAAATGCCTCCTCCAGGGAGCCTGAAAAGCTCTATGGGCAGGTTCGTCTAATCGTTTCAGAGAAGTAGAGAGAACTTCCTCTGTCTTTTAATGCTGATAAAGAAAGTAGCCAATGGGATAGGTGTCATCTGTTTTGTTTTGTTTTGTTTTTTTAACCAGTGGTCATTGATGACCCAGCTAGTGGGAGGTGGAGGTATGTGTTTTAAGCTGCACTCTGCCCGAGATGGTTCAAGTCTGTGGCTCTGACATAGCTTTGCATGCCCATAGCTTGGCATGCCTGCTCTCCCTGCACCCAGCAAAGCTGCATCACATGCACAGAATGGTTGCAACAGGAGTGGGGCACAAAGGGGTAAAAGTGCACCATTTTCTGACCTAAAGAAAGTAGGGCATGAAGCTAGATAGGAGGGATACATAGTTCTGATCTTGCTCTTATGACTGATTACAGCTAAGTCTACTTAAAGCACACAAGGTATCTTTGTAAACTTCAGCAGGATGGGTGAAGAGCACCCAGACTGCACCATAGTTGCCTGCAGCAGCCTGGCCAGGTCGGGGTGGTTCTGGGCATACCTTCATGCCCAGCTGCTGGCACTTACAGATCCTTCACAGCAGGCTACTACCTTTGAATTGTTCAAGACAACCTCCTATGAATTCTTCACCGAAGTGAAGCAGGTAACAGTAAGAAGATGGGTGGAGATGACAATTTTCAGGAAGGGGTGATAAAATGTATGTAGAAGTGGTAATTTTTTCCTCTAGAGCTGGAAGAGGTAGTCTGCCCAAGGTCATGGCATCACAAGTATATGGTAAGCACCCAAGATGAGGAATGACCATGGTTACAGCAGCTGGTACAAAAAAGGACGTAATTTACACTCTTCTAAAGTAGTTTCAAGAAGGTATACTCCTGGGCACCATAATAATTTCACACTGTGTACTGGACTTTGGAGAATTATGGATAGAGAGCCAACAAAACATTTCTACAAACACAGGCTGCTGGCCATGACACATGTAATGATCTGGTCCCAAGATCCTTCATGAAGCAACAAAGCTATTTTCTGTCAACCTTGTATTGTTTTGCTCTTATCCTTTACCAGTAAAAATTAGTATGGGCCTTTCCAAAAGAGATCAAAGTACCATCTGAAGAAAACTCTATAAGTAAGTGTTCTAATTTCTGTTCCTCACAAACAGCCTTGTAATGGGACTTTGATTAAATTTTTACTGGGTGCTATGGAACACTGCCAACTGTCTCCCACAAAAGCAAAAAACTTCTAAAATACATAATTGTCTGTGATCTTAGCTACCAGACCTATGTAAAAAGTCATATACTAGGGCAGGGAAGACAAGGTAAATGTTTGTACCGATGACCTTTCTGGTAAAATTGGTTTGTGACCAATGAAAAGTGACAGCCTCTATCTTCAACACTTTAAGGGAAAGAATGTCTTTCATCAGACAGTATTTTTGTGTTAACAGAAAACACATTTCCTCACAAACACTACATTTCTGGTCCATTAAGGCTTTGTTTCTGTTTCTTATAAAGCTCTATTCAGTCTCTGTAAAAAGGCTGTGGATAAAATGTAGAAACTTTCAAATTCAGAAGCCAACAAAATGAAGAAAATGTTCAGCTCTGGTATTACGTGCGACAGTAAATAAGGTTTCTTATTTGCAGACTGATACTGGCACACAGATCACTGAGGTTGGAAAAGACCTTTAAAATCATCAAGTCCCACCGCTGATGAAGGGTAAACAGTTGGCAAAGCAATGGAAAAGGGAAAAACTTGAAAAGTAGGTGTCTAAAGGTATGAGAGAGTTGTGTGTATAAATAACCCACTCTGGAAAAAAATAATCTAGCATTAGATCAACAGAACTGACTCGGTATTTGAGACAATGATAAAAGTGACATAGGAAAAGGGAATTGAAATTTCTGTTACTTGAGTCTTCCTTTATTCATGAGTACCATGAACATTAAACACTTTGCAAGCTCATCCAGTATTGTGAAACAAGTTTAAAGCTGGAATTATCTTAAAGTTTAATAGCTCACTAGAGAAATCACTTTATACAGGTTATTTCCTTATTCTTATCTTATTCTGTTTCTGTAACCTCTTTACCTTTAACCTGTTTCTATCTTAATTCTCTTCTCCTACCCCGAAGAGGACTACAATGAAGTATTCTATTCCTGTTTAGAACTGAATTTGCATACATTCAGAAGAAGCCTCAAGTTTACTTGTTTCATCTTCCTCCCCCCCCAGGTTTTTGAACTCATAGGTTGAACTTGTCAAAATTTTAAGGATCTCTAGAACCATTAAGAAATTGGAGGTTTTCCTGGAACTAGCCAAGCCTTTGAGAGCTGAGGGAAGATTTGGCAATGCTGAATTTCCATTTCCTCAGCAGCAGAGCAAGTGAATGACTTCTATTAATTTAATTAATTAATTAATTAAATTAAATGAAATTAATTAATCCAGAGCAGGATCAGACAATCCAGCACAGGTCACAAAGGAACACATCCAGGCGGGTTTTGAAAATCTCCAGAGAAGGAGACTCCACAACCTCTCTCGGGAGCCCATTCCAGTGTTCTGTGACCCTTACAGTAAAGAAGTTCCTCCTCATGTTAAGGTGGAACCTCTTGTGCTCCAGCTTACA
>JANHGN010015700.1:91125-107539 GCA_024605025.1 Megaceryle maxima
TCCACAGGGCTGCTCTCCAGCAGATCACCTCCCAGTCTGTACTGGTGTACTTTATTATTCTTCCCCAGATGCAGGACCCTGCACTTATCCTTGTTAAACCTCATCAGATTCTGCTCTGCCCAGTTCTCCAGTCTGTCCAAGTCCTGCTGGATGGCCGCACAGCCTTCAGGTGCATCTGCCAATCCTCGCAGTTTTTCGTCATCAGCAAACTTGCTGAGAAGACACTTTGTCCCGTTGTCAGTGTCATTGATAAAGATGTTGAACAGGACCGGTCCCAGCACTGACCCCTGGAGGACTCCACTAGTTACAGCTCTCCAGCTGGACTCGGCACAATTGACCACCATTCTCTGGACTCTATTGTCTAACCAGTTACTAATCCATCTTACTATCTGCTCGTCTATCCCATACCTCCAGAGTTTCTCCACAAGGATGTTATGGGAGACTGTGTCAAAAGCCTTTCTCTTCACCAGTAACAATTTTGTGCTCTAAATGCAATATGTACCAGTATAGCAGGGGAAAAAAACCTAAGGCCAGTCTGTTTGCGAGTGGGAGGTGCCAGATCTCTGCAGTATAGAGGTGGTTTCTCTCTATTTTTACTAAAACTTTGACAAAATTATCAAATAGAGATTCAGAGAAAAATTATTATAATCCGACTTCTTTTTGACAGTGCGCCTAATGTAAAGATGATTTACACTTGCACTGTAGGAAAGGAAAGGAAAGGTGCCTGATGATGAACCGGAGTGTAAAAACTGTTACCAGAGATTTACTCTGTGTAGTCACAAGCCCAAAATTTTGGATTGTCTTCATAGAATTTGTGCTAGATTTTGACTAAAATACTTCATATAGGAGATGGATCTCCCCCTGTTAGCTGTCCCTTTTGCCACCATCAATCAGTTGCAGGAAAATGAAGTTGAGGGACAAACATTATCTCCAAGCTCATATTAAAAGACAAAACAGCATGGAATTCTGACTGTAACAAAGTAGTTTTAACACCAAACATCTTGCCTTCCTCAGGTTCTTCCCATGGATCACCAACTGCTTTGTAATTACAGTTATGGAAGTACAAAGAAAATCTCAAAGGACTCCTAGTCAAAGTAATACCTCAGAATATCATACTGACCATGGCACTGAGCCAGTATCTCAAGGTCAGCTGGACCAAGATCTCTTTTCAAAGCTATGCAAGCGTGTACCCAGGGTACGGATAGGGCTGCTTGGATCTTTTACTTTGGTTCTCTCCCTCTTGGGATCTATTTACTAGTGATGGAGAAAGTCATCCTTGGTGCTGTGTGTATGTTTTGTTCCCTCCAGTCTGACTGTACGTCTCGTGTTTGGCTTCTGCCAGTGTCTCTGCCACGGAATGTGACTGCTTTTCAGGGAGCTGATGCACACTGTTTTCTCAATTGGTAATTTTTTAACTGAACCATAAATTTGCAAACATTAACCCTTATGGACTGTTACAGCATGACATACACGTATTTTTGTTAAAGCACAGTAACTTGCCTGAACACTGGCAAAATGACAACATGGTAGTGTTGTGGCTTTTCTTTTCCTATTCACCTGGTCCTGAAATTGCAAACTATTTTAGACCACCATTTCATTATCTGTGAACAGAACAGCTATTTGAAGATTATTTATTGTTTAAAAAAAGCCACAAAACACCCTGGTTATATAAAGTACATTGTTGCTATTTTTAAAAACAGGTGGAGATCAGAAATGTTCTGGTTATCACCTGTTAAAAAAGTTCCATGACAAGCTAGGTCAGATTTGACTCAAATCTTTCCTGATGTCAAAGAGAAATAAAACTGCATTAAATACTCTACTCTGCAATCAGATTTTTCCAGAAGTCATGAGTTATAAGAATTATGACTCAGTTTATAGCTGAACGTTAAAGGGCCCAACTAAGGAACAGGTTTTAAGCGAGCTTTCATCTTTTTCATGATTCAACATGCCTGAAAAATTCTGACACTAGCCAAAGTATAAAAGCAGAAATGAAAATTTCTCTTCTGAATTAAAATGCCAAATTAAATTGTTTCCTTAATGTAGTTCCTGTGCAAAAAATTGGATTTCTGAACATGTGTTTAACCTATTTGATACTGCTCTACAGTTGTTCTCTAATTTCATACAGCTGTACTGATAACCTACTGTAAAACTTTGTGCACAGTGAATGACTTGCTAGTTTGTTTACAGTAATTGCTAACTCCCAAACTAAAAATGGGTATTCATAAAGAGAATCACTTTCAGTGTGCTACCCACCAAGCATACACAGTTTAGAATATGTAATAAAGCTGTGCACATAAATACTGATGTGGTCTTGGGTTTTATTTTAGCAACAACCTGTTATTTAGTTTAAAGAGTTTTACAGTGATTCTGTGTCTAATAACAGCTCTGCCAGATCTGGATTCCACCCCCCCGCCCTGAGACTTCTCATTGAAAAACAAAACCACAGGATCTTTGTTCATTTACTTTCTCCAAAAGAATTCATTAAAAGGAAGAGCTCCAGACCAGGAGTCCAGATCCACCTGTACATGCAAAGCAGAAATGATCTGACTTCAGAGGGAAGTGATCTCAGGGGACTGGAATTGGCAGCTTTTTGAACGATCACTGTCCGTAGGGTATGTGCCATGTGTTTCCAGCAAAGAATGGCTGTCCCACCTTTGCCTTCCTTCTTTCCTACCCTCAAATAATATCAGCTGTGATGTGAGAGAAGCCCCAGAGACTCTAGATGCACAGGCGGTGCCTCTGACCTGTCACATAGTTGGATGAGCTTGTGCCTGGAGAGATGCCAGGCAAAGGATTCACCAAAAGGTAAACTTAAGATACCTAGTTATATCTAAAAAGTAGAAAATACAGCCTCATTGCAGGCTCTTAGGTAACCCAAACCTGTAGGCTAGATACTTATTCCTCACCGTAACCCAAGGACCATGTGCTCTACCTTGTATGACGTCTCTTGTATTCTTTATCTTGTATCTTGCTGCAATAGCTGGAGATGGCTAAAAGCCAATGCAAACCACCCTCTTCTAAGATAAGAAATAGCATCAACGCCCACATTACCAAGAGTCATATCACCCTTTCAGGAAAATGAATGCATTTTAAATACTATAATCACTGGAGGCAGGTTACACCTAAGTATGTCATGAGAGGTTTATCCTGTAACTCAACATACAGGGTTACGTTACCGAGTTTGTGATTCCTGAAGCAGCTGACAATAATATTCCTCTCGTTGACAGAATCAGACTAATGAGTCCTCCTACTTACATAATTTAAGTACTGAGGAAGTACATAGTGTTAAAAGTAAGCTGCTGTTAAAGTGTCACGGTTATTAGAATTGTGCATGAACTGTGGAGGAAACCATGTACTTTGCAAAGGAGGAATCCTTTTGGCTTTTCACGTTCACCTGAATTTTTATCAGCAGCACCTGAAGAAGCAGCTTGCACAATACAGATTGTCCTGTTCGAGGAACTGCCTTATGTACTGGGATTAAAAAAGTCTTGTGACCAAAAAGAACCAAACTAAAAACCTGATGATGTGTTTAGACCTATGAAAATACACTTTTAATAGGAAAACCAAAATAATTCCCAGTAACTTCCCCTAAATCATGGGAGAGAACAAATTAATAAAGAAAAGTAGATTACCTGACTGGAGGTGTTTAAGAAATTGAGGTGTTTTCACCAAAGCAATAATTGAACTTTGCTAAAAGCTAATGTAATTTAATGTGATAAGCAAGAATTCTAGAATATTTTAAGGTGTTTTGTGACTGTTTAAGCCCTCAGCTTTACTGACAAAAATTGGGAACGAAATTTTGCAAGTAGATTGGTCTTGCTAAATAGAAACAGCAATATGAGGAACTTTACTAATTAATGTAAGAACATTTTCTAATTGAGAATTTTGAATTTAAAAACTGTTTTTTTTCTAATTTCCATTAACAGCTGATGGTTTAAGAAGGATTTAAACAATTTTACTTAAAATAATTCACAGCATGTACTGCATGTAAATCCTGTTAATTTTAGGCAAGTCTCTATACCATATAGTAGTCACAAATCCATTCAATTGCAGAAGGTATGCATTTAGGAAGAATACAAGTCACTGTCTTGGTAGGGGAGATGTTTACTACATTTAGATGTGAATGAGAGTGAAAAATGGTTAAGAACATGTTATAGCTTTATTAGTATAATCAGAGAATCTTTCATGGTAGTGTTTCATGCATTCAGGTATTTTATAAAGGTTACTGAACAGCTTATTGCTGTCTTTATATCTACAATTTGTTTTATTTTCTTTGTTGCTGTTCCTGGGCTGTGTTGATCCTTACAAGGAAAGTGCAGAAAGGAGCTGGTCTCTGTTACCAGCGTGGGGCACAGTTTTGTCAGCTGATACAGAAAGAGCAGTGTAGGTCTTGACTGGAGAAGTTTAATGAATGTGCGGAGACTCTGCTTTAGGGTAAACCACACAAACCTGACTGTGTAAAACAGCTTTTGAAAGTAATATGTATTATTTTCTCTATATAGAAACCAGTATATCAGATAGTATATCAGATAGCCTTCTCCTCCCTTTGAGGTTACAGTAGAAACAATTATGGTAGCACCAAAGATGTTAAAACACCTTTCAAATGTATTTCACCCTATACATAGTAATACTGCAGTTACACACTGTGCTTTCTATTTGTTTAGAGAGCTGTAAAGACAACCTAGAATGTGTTCTCTAATTAGGCTAGATGTTTGAACATCCTCTTGAGTTTCTAAACTTCTTACCCTACTGCCCCTTGAAAGTACTCAATGATCTATTTTCCTTTTTAAAAACTATTCAGAAAAAAAAATCTTTCAGAAAAACACTGACACAAAGTAACGGCTGACTTACTAAGAAAACCACCGTAACGTTTTACACAATATTGAGCTTAGAAACACTGCTTACCTTAACTTTTTCTTCCAATTTTCCTAAGCGTAGACTGCCTTCTACTATTTTGTTGAGAACACCATGATTCTCATTTTCCAAACATTTGGCCTGCAAACATATAGTATTGGTAACTAAATGTAAACATTGCTTCAGACAAGGCACGCAAGAGATATACACTAAGAAGACAAAGCTATTCTGTTTGGAGCTCCACTAGTTTGAAGAACCAAGATGGAAAAAGCCATTATTAGAATAATTTTCAGGTTTAATTAGCAATTTGTCAGCTGACTGCTAATACTACCTCACTAACAAAATACCTTGAAACATTTTTATTATGAAAGGATCCTAGCTACTGATACTATAAACCCAAGCAATGATGCCCATTTTTCTACAGATGTACGGGTGGATATGTAGGGATCCCACTGTGTGCATGAGACTCATCCCCCTGGGTCACATTTGGTAGTTTGCTCTTAAGAGCCCCTGAAATTGGTAGAGATTCAGGCAAGGAATCTGACACGTGGCTTAGGAAATGCTTCTGTCTTATGACTGTTTCCATCAGAAGCAGTATATTCTCTCTCTGATGTAAAAAGTAAAGTAAGCAAAACCTGCATAAGCTGCAAGCAATGAAATAATTTTACAACTATAAGGGGTTTCTGCTGCTAAATCCCCTGGAAAGAGAAGAGTAACCAGGTTTTAGAACCAGCAATGCCTGACCACCTTGAACTACCCGTATCACTCCAGAGACACTTCCTTTTACAGCAGTCAAAATTAACTGGCATCACTGGAGTCTGTGAGCTAATTACTAACCAGAATAGTGGCTTTAGAATATAAATTTTAGTGGCTAACCTCTCTTCTAGAAAATAATCTTTTGCTGCTCCTATTTGCAAAAGTCTAATTAAATAGCTAAATTCTTAATCTGAAGTGATATCTTTCTTTTTTGATAATTCAAATTAAGTTGTGCTAGTAGGACTGTAATTGTGTGAAATATCAATTAAGTTATATGCCAAATTACGTAAAGGTGATTACCAGAAAAATAAGATGATCACGTTCCTGAGCTATCTTCTCCACCAAGCTGATAAGGTTTGTTAGATAGTGATGGGCTGCAACTTCTTTTTCCATTGCTTCCTCCAACTGCAGTTTCAAAAGACTTATTTTCTTCTTTAATCGCCTATTAAATGAACAGAAAAAGGAAGATCTTCAGATGGGAATTTAATCAGGGCATTAAAAGAACTTGCACTGCACATGCAAATCTACTTGTAAAAGCCTCAAACAGTCAAATAAAGATGCGCTGGCTCAAAATATTCTTAATACCAAAAGTCTAATTCCCCACTTCAGGGGGGTGTTTTTCTTTGCAATGTGCTTTGTGAGTAACAATGGTAACAAGGATTCAAAAGAACAATTTGTGCAATAACTACAAGTTCATATTTCTTAAGAAATAAAACAGTAATTACTTTTTTTATTTCTTAGAGTATTGTCAGCCCAACTCTAAGCCACTTGATTGCATAAGTAGGTCTATGTATAGGTAAAAAAGACCCTGTTCTTCAGGTGACTGCACAAATGAAAAAAGTATTTTCTCTATAAGAAAATGAGAATCCAATATCACCTGTTTGTCTTTTGTGTCATTTCCATCTCAGTTTCCAGGATCTTGTTGTCAGCCATGAAGTTATTTTTCTCTAAAAGCAGCTTCTTGTTTTGAGCGTGCAGTGATGTCATCTTTCCCATTAAGTCTTCCACTTCACAACACTTTTTCTCCTGCTCCTGTTGTAAACGGCTGCAAAAGCCCAACAGCATAGAATAGATGTCGTCTGTAGACCTACTTCACTAAAAAGCTCATTTCCAGCAAGATGTTAAAGGCATGAAAAAGATACACTGAGAATGCTTAAATGTTCAGTGGTGACAACAGAGAGGTGTGATAATCTCATGACATATAAAATCATGAATGAAGCATAATAAAAAAACCAAAACTCAACTAATTTAATCCTGACTACTGTTCAAATGGAATTTAAATTACAATAACCTACATAGTCCAAATGTAATCCCTTCCTTTTTTTTTTTTTTTTCAAATAAATTACTAGCAATTCCAAAAAACAAGGGCTGAGAACTTCTCAGAAAGGCACTGTGCCAAGAAAGAGTAACTTGCACTATCTGAAGTCTCAAAGTTGATCAAATTTAGAGAATGTCTTTTGAAAAACAGGCTGTGTTGTATGACAGCACTTTTGTGTTGTACCGCTTCATGGGTTTTCCCTATTGTAAAGAAAATCAGTATTTCTAGTTTAGAATTTCGGGATCCATCAGACATTTTCTCAAAGATATGACCTCAAGACTGAGAACATTTTGGATATGGTGTAGACAGAAGTATATACATTTGACAAAAGTGCTATTTTTAATGCCTCCTCTTCCAGCAATTAAAAAGGTACATTTAGCAGTATGTACTCCATGGTGGAAATGCTTCTACTGATGTCTCCAGATCTACGATTTTCTGCTGTAATTTTAATTGTATATAAAAAAAATTAAATATTTCTTTACCTTTCTTTGTACTTTGGTAGCTACCTTCCTAGATTACCAGCATCAATTTCCATTTGCCTCCTACTAGAGAGTGATGCACATGTTCACGTGGATGCTTTGCAGAATTGTTTCTCTGGGCACGATACAGAAACTCTTACCTTTTTAAATCATTCACTAAAGAAAAGTGCTCTTCTGCTGCTATTCTGCTCTCTACTTTGGCTTTCAGCTCTTCACAAGTAGAACGTAAAGCTTCTAACTGCTTCTGGTACTCTGCTATCTCTTCTTCTTGACTTTGTTTCTTATTTTCTAAGATTATTATCTGTTTGGTTAATTTGGAAGCTTTTGGGAGGGGAAGAAAAAAAAAAAAAAAGAAAGAAAAGAAAAACCAAACTGGGTACAGCAGAACAAATTCAATCAGTGAAACTCCAAATAAACCAGTAATATGTTAATTCCTAGTTGTTCACAGCATCGTGTAACAGTGGATTTGACAGGTTTTTTTGTATTTTAACAGTTTGGAGTTTTTTTTTCTTTCTCTCAGTCTCAAGCAGTTTCCTTTGGAAAAGGACCAAAACTTCCAAGACTGCTTTTTCTTCAGGGCCATGAGCTATTTGCTCATTGAAACATCATTTTACTCTGAAAAATCCTCTGATTCAGATTTTATTAATTCAGGAAAAGAACATAAAACTAGTTTCTGTTCACTGATCTGTGAATTTTTCCCTGCAGTATGTATTTCAGACACTGAATACAATGCCAAAACAGTTGTAGGTACTAATGGAAGATCAGGGCTCTTACTTCCTTGTGAGAACTCCAGCAAAAAGTACCAAAATCTGTTAGTGTTTACTAGGAATGTCAGAACAAGCTCATACCAGATCAACCTATTTTGAGATCTGGAAAGAGGAACACCTAATATTGGCTGTCCTTTGGCCTTGGGTCTGATGAGTTGTTACTTTCTAAACATAGGTTGATATATAGAGAGAAAACTCTAAACGAGAAACCAAGGAACTTTAAAAGCAGAAAGGAAAGTATTTATGGAATTTAGTGGCAGCTGAATAAAATAATCAGAATTGGAGTTTTGCTAAGTAGGTTCACTTAAGGAAACTGTTCTCATCATTGACTAACATTAATTGCATAGAATTGAATGTGGGGTTTTTTTACAAAAAACACCAAAACACCACCAAAACCCCAAACCCAAACAAACCAACCTGCAGCATCATCTTTGGTGTAGATCAAATGACTAGCAACTCAAGCACTTACCTTCTTGAACATGTTGTCTGTGACTGTCTTTGGCTTTCGCTTGTTGAATTTCAAGTTGTTCCATCAACAATCCATTTTCTTCCAAGACCAGCTTGGCCTGAGTTTGCAGCTGCTGCCTGCAATGACAACCAGCTTATAAATAAAATATAATTCAAATATTTACTTATGTTCAAAGTAAAAACACAACTGATTTCCAACAGCGTAAACTTTGAAAATCGTATTTGGACCTCTTCAAAAATCAAATTAAAAGCCCTCATTGAAAGCAGTATCAGGACCTGGGCTAAGTTCATCAGAGACATGAACTCTCAACCCTCAAAATGTTACTATTTTAAATAATGTTTTAAATCTTTGGCTAACTAAAGAAAAAAATCCTTACAGAAAGAAGGAAATATTTATATGTGTGAATTAGAATCTTAGCACCATAAAATGTTGAGGTTGGAAGGAACTTCTGCAGGGCAACTGGTCCAACCCCCCTGCTCAACCAGGGGCACCTACACCCAGCTGCCCAGGATCATATCCAGATGACTTTTCAATATCTCTAGGGCTGGAGACTCCACAACCTCTCTTGGACAGCTTCTTGCAGTGCTCACAGTGAAAAACAGTTTCTTTAGGTTCAGGGAAAGCCACGTGGTTTTTAGTTTGTGCCCATCGCCTCTTGTCCCGCCACAGGCCACCACTGAAAAGAGCCTGGTCCTGTCTTTACACCCAGATATTCATATACAGTGATAAGATCCCCCCTGAGCCTCCTCTTTTCTAAGTGAAAGAGTCCCAGCTCTCTCAGACTTCACTCAGATGAGAGAATTAAAGCCACATAATGGTGCCAGATGGCTTGGAGAGAGATATGTAACTAGTAACTAAACCAGTTTGTTTTCAAAACATGCAATAAATTCTTGGATAGGATTTGGATTTACTTTGCTTTGATCTCTGTAAAAACATTGCCAATGTGTTTTATGGGCCCATAAAGAACATGGGTATTTAAACTGAACTATCTGAGCAATGAGCTTCTGCTTTGTAATTACTATTAATTCAGCTTTCAAGAAAACCAGTATCAGTCTTTCTGATGTTAATAAAAGCTTAAGAAACTATTTGCTGTTCTAATAATAGCAGAAAAAGTTGAGAATTATTAGCCAGAATGCAAGTAAACATACAGTACAAGTGCCACATGATATCAGACTAATTTAAACTCGAGAGTTGTCATCAATTGATCAGCAAGAGTAGCTGAAACCCAAACAAAACAGCAAAATACACTGCTACCAAGGATTTCTGCTGACAGTGACTAACACGGGGTTTACCTACTTGGTTCATGTGTGGCCTGACCTAGAGAAAAACACATCCTATTGTATATATAGATCGAGATACGGACAATTTCCCCTACCATTAAATGATATTTGGACTGAAATTTAAGCTGAACCATCCAGCTAACCCTTGCTGTCCAGCAACAGAAAAATCTAGTCTTAAATGGTACACCCTGAAGATTTTGTAAACACAGGACATGGAAGTCAGCTCATAACTTGTATCCAGGAAAACCTCTCTGCACAGAAGCTTGTGATTTTAGCTGACTTCTTTAATCGACTGTGAAAATTACTGCAGTGGGCATAGGAGAAGGAAACATGCACACGAGCCACTTCCAAATCAGTTACTAGCTAAGAGTTCATAGTGTTTAAGAACTGAAGACTACGTGTTTTCCTATGAAGGGAAATGAAAACTGAATGACAAACTGCATCTGTCATTGACCACATGACTGCTGATGTAACACATTATTACCAACTGAAAGAAACAAGGGAAGATTTTTTTTTCCCATCAAAACTACCTAGGCTGGAGTGGAGGAAACGGATTGTAAATCTTACTGGACAAGCATCTGAAGTATTACAATTTTAAACAAAGTAATTTTCCAGGTAAAACAACACCTTCCAATTTGGTAGCACTAAGATCATAATTCATCAACAGCTTTAGGCACAACACACTCCATCCTCCCCCTCAGCTCTGCCTGCTGCAATGAGACTACATTTTGAAATAAAATGTTAAAAATTGCCACAGAAGGCGAATAATAGTGATCAAGAGCAACTCCTTGGTGTGCATCCCCATGAGTGGTTATATCAAACACAAATACAGAAGCAATGCACTGCAGCACTGAGCGTGAAGGAGCTGCTGAAGGTACGGATCAAAAGCTTGGTAAGGTGGGATTGCTGCTGCCACCCCTGCCTTGGTGAATCCTAGCCTTACAAAACAGCTCCCAGACAGACTATAGACAGCCACCTTGAAACAGCTCAGAAAGACAGAAACTTACTCATTTACAGAGGCAAAATTGAAAGCAAAGGAGTTAAAAGTTATAGAATCATAGAAATATTATGGTTGGAAAGAACCACTAGGATCATTAAGTCCATCCCAATATCTCCCTAACCACTAGACCATAGCCTCAAGTTCAACAATTTATATTTAAGAAACTGAAACACCTCTGAAGAGTGTTTTGGAATTTGTGGACAGCATCTAAGCATCCAAGTACACATAAAATAGCTAGAGAATTTTATTAAAACATCTCTATTTTGATAGCTTTGTAACAACCTACTCAACCAAACCTGTACAGAAACCAAACACTTCTGTAATTCTGCTCTGAGGAAGCTCTCCTTGAAATGGTAGTTGATGTTACTGGTCACATTTGCAGAGTGACTTAAGACTGGAAAAGACAGCTTGAGTTGTGAAGTCCTCAGCGTAGACACCATGCAATCCCTTCCGTACAATTACCACCTGTGTCATGAGTTCAGTAAGAATTTTTATGTTCGCTACTCACAGAGCATGCTGTTCTAAAACCTTACACCGGTTAGGAAACTTCTTCCAATTTAAGTTTGTTCATGGTGAGTGAATACCCAGTTGTTGTTCTAGGAACACTGCTCTCAGTCCTGTAAATGCAGCTTAAGTGATATTTTGTGTACCCCAGAACCCCTGTTGCTCACAGGCTTACAGAAAGGCCACTGTCCTTTCTCAGCCTTTGTTTTGCTACATGAGAAAGGCAAATCTGTCTAAACTTCAACTAAAAGAGGCCCTCCATTTCCATGGCTACACCACAAATCCTTTCAGCTCCATTTTTCTGTGCTTAAATACAGATGACTGTGACTTTCCAGAAACTTCCACATCACAGAATGTTAGCGGTTGGAAGGGACCACTGAAGATCATAAAGTCCAACCCCTCTGCCAGAGCAGGACCAAAACTAGGGCAGATCCCTCTGGAATGCATCCAGACAGGATAATTGTGCTGTTACTGCTCAGCCTCTACTAGAAGGACCCATTCTAATATACCCCAGGAGTATACTGCCTTTTTTATTTTATTTATAGCTACTGTCCTAAAAAGCTAACAATCATCTTGTGATGAACCAGTACAACCAGTCTCTTCTCCATCCGTTACCAACGGATGAATGCCTGACTTAGGTAAATTGTTACTCAGCCTCATGTGTATTTTATACTACTAAATTTCATTATATTTGTATTGTTTCACTTCTCAAGAACCTCATATTCTTCTAACGCCATATTCCAATACCATTTTCTATTAAGGAAAACCTACCTAATGCCATTGGCACATTCCTCCTATTGGAAATGTAAAAGTAAAGTACATAACCTGCAAGGTCTGGGACAGGATTACCCAGGCTTCAGGGACAAAACTGCATATTCACTAGTTAATCTTTACTCCAGAACTGTTTCAGGCATTGCGGAGCAGCATTGTTCCAACAAGACATAACTCACATTAACTCTTCAGCAAAACTCAATTTGCTTAAGGGGAGCAAATTTTTTCCTTAAGATCTGTAATATTAAAAGCTTGCATACAATAAGCAAAATGAGGAGCTTTTCCAATTAATTTCTAGTAATACAACTTGCCATTCTGTAGAGGTAATAAAGTTATTTTTATTTAATTGCTCATGCAGGTCTTCATTCTCCTTCACCAACTCTTCGACTCGTACTTTAAAATTCTTCATATCCTCCTGGAAAACAAAGACTCCACATAAAATTCTTTAAAGGTAAGTATTTTAATTTGTACATGAAACAAAACATTCATAAATATAAATTCCTGGGTATGTTCTAATTCATCTATTAAGAGCAGATTATGTCACTACTCGTCTTTAATTCAAATGTGCACTTCACTTCTGAATTGTTTCATCTATCTAGTAATATTCGATTAAAAAGAATATAGATATTCGAACTGTGCAAGTGTCATTTGAACTAAAGTCGTAGATCATTAAAATATGGATTTAAACTGAATTCTGGAAATGAGTAGATGGTACTATACATTTTTGGTATGGATGCTGTGAATCTGAATATGGTAGGATAATACAGTGAATTTACAGTAATATAAAGCCCTCGATGTTTTCTGCTTATGTGTCTGATTTTTTGAAGGAATAAGCAAACTACCATGTTTCAAAGATTCAGTGACCATAAAAGTACTTCTAAAGAGTAAAAATGGTACCCATTCCTTAGTACCCATTCCTTAAATATCTAGAAATACTCTTCTACCACAAAATCCACAGGCCTGTAACTGGAGAAGCACCTGTAGAGGGCACTGAATCCCTGTTAAGAACGACTGCAGTAAATTCTGTCTACCACTACCTGTGTTTATGATTTACTCTGTTAAGAGAGCACAATTCTTGTACATCTCCATGTAGGAGATGGACATCTCCAAGCAGGCTTCTGTATCTGTGAACTGGCTGATAAAACCAAACAAGACAAGCAGGGTAGGGTAGCACAGTAACTATGCACAGAAAAGTAAAACTTTTAATTTTAGGCAGGAAACAGCTTTGACAAATCCTTTAAAAAAATTTCAATTTATTTCTGCTTTAGTGTACAAGTATATTTTATTTAAACAGCAACTTGCCTCATGTTCGATATTTAAATCTTCCTTTTCTCTTATTCTATCTTCATATGCCAACAGAAGAGGTGACAAATACTTCATATCCAACTTAAAAAAAAAAAAATTAAAAATCCATATAAATCAATTACAAACCATAATCTCATCAATATTTTTTTACTACTTCTCCTGCAATATGTTGCCGGTTTCAAAAGCTATTAAGAGTTTTTGCATATGCCTTGCAAAGTACAGGATTTCCACAAGCATGCAGAGCAGCCTATTCAAAACTGTGCTGCAGAAGCACTTAGTAGTGCAACTTTAGGACCAAGCTTTGGAAAGGACAGGGCTGGATGCTCTACTGGCACAATTCACTAAAAAACAACTATTACTTATCAGTATATGTAACACAGTAGAATGTGGATGCAAACTGAAACAGTACAGTCAATACAGTTAATAATAATCAAATTAAGCCTGGATTCATTAGGAAGAGGAAAGGAATTTTTACACTCTCAAACCTGCATCTTTAAAACTAAATACGTACATATGTGATTCTTGGATATTATAGCTAGAAAGACAGAACAGAAGGAGGACTTTCCTATTTCTATATAGTTCTGGATAACAATGAGGAAGGAAAATTAAAGATTTGATTAGCATTTCAAGAAGAAATTGTTTCACATACTAAAAATACAATTTCACAGAGTAGTTGCCTTCTCCTTGCCAGAAGTTTACAGGCTAATAGTGGACCCATGACCACCCTATTGCAAGAATTGCTGAAATACACTATTTTCTTTTAGTAGCACCTTAGGAATAATCACAAGAGAAGACTTAAGTCTTAAAAAGATTTAAGACTTAAGACTAAGACTTAAATTAAGCAATAGACCTGGAAGCAAACTACTCGCTAGACAATCTAAGTGAAGATAGTGTTTATAATTCTTAAGGTATTTCTATTTAATTTGCTTTCAGTAGTTCCAAGCTGGTGATTGTATGCAGTCTGTAGCTTACTGTAAATTCAACTGGAGATGTGCACAATCTTTGCAAAGTCCTGCCCTACATCTCTTTATGCAACAAACACAAATGTTTATAATATTCTACTAGGATGTGATAGTTCAGCAGAGTCACTAAATCATAGCCTAAATGTTTTGGGTCCAGTAAAGAAATTCTACTACTAAAAGTACTACTGTACTTAGCAATGAACAGATGAGTGAAGATATTATTTTACTTACCAGCCACGGTGGTGGTGGTCCTTTCATGGGTAAACTTTTCAGTTTTATATGCTAAAGCAGATTTAAAAAAAGAAACTGAAATTACTTCCTGCTTTTTGAAGCACCCATCACTGTCCAAGCAGTGACAACTAATACCCAATAACTTTCTGAAGTTAGACTTAATGATAAATGATTTTAAATTTCAGAAAAAGCCTACGCCTTTTGTAGACTTTGTGGTAAATCTGGGGAAAACAGTCTTAAAATCTCAAAGATGAATGAAAGGACAATGGGACGTTTCAGTACAAACTGCCTTTATAACCAAGACACTCACCTCTTCTTGGGACAACGGTCTGAATTTAGTTTGATAGCGACTTAATTCTACATTTAAACGATGGACCGTCATTTTCAAAGCATCATTTTCATCTACTAGTTCTTGTGCTTGTTGTCTGAGAGCAAGTAATTCTGCAGCCTCCTCTATTAAAATAAATATCCAACAAGAAAGTTCAATCAAAATTCAAGAAATGTTCACAATAATTTTTTAATTTTCAGGAATAACATCACAATAAGCTAGAATCATAAGAGAACTGTAATGGAATAATTCCATGAAAAAAATACTGTATTTTTAATACATATTTTACTATGTATTATACTATGATACCAATTAAATTTCCAACAAACAAGTAATTTTTTCTTTCATTATCATGTAAGTATTCCTTGAAAAAATTTCTACAAATGGAGAAAACACATTTGGAAACTGCTTCTGCATACATCCTCTCTCAGATCAATGAGTGGAAACCTGCTACTGCAGGAATAGGTTGTAAGAAATTAGAAAAGCAAACACTATAACTACAGAAGAGCTTTTATGCTTTGCCCACCTTCTCTATGTGCCTTCTCTGCATCTTCTTTAAGTCGTCTGTTTTCTTGTTCTAGTCTCTTCAGCTTTAACTGCTGTTCTTCCATTTGCTGTTTGGTTCCCTCCAGTTGTTGGGCTATAGCCTGGTATGTCTTGTTCAGGGACCAGTTTTCTTGTTTTAGTTCTTTGAACTTTTCTTTAGTCATATTTTCTCTTGCTTGCCTTGCCCGGAGGGACACATCTGTAACGCCACAGTACAACGTATTTAAATGGTATTTGAACTTGAATATGAGTTTCAACAAATTATAATGCATTTTTCCTAATATTAGCATTATGTATTACTATTAATTATCAGTTTGCAGCTCATCTTTTGATAAGGCCACAGAGAATGAAAATGGTGGATTTGGAAAGATAGCTGTCAACTGGAGTACCTGCAGGGTTGCATCTTTTCTCTTAGATGCTGAAAACATTCCTTCCTTAAAGTGAAAATAAAGTGTCAGCAGATCTCCCTCTCCCTAGGATCCATGATTAGAGAGGTGAGACAGAAATATCCAGTGCAGTAAGCAAGTGCACATGCCTTGCACGGACTAGTCAGTCCTCTTGACCCCTCCTGACTTAAATTATCTGTGTAATGAAAGCTGTACCCTCCTTTCCACTGAACAGGCTTCAGTGATCGGTTACTGAATGGAAGTTACTTAATAGTCCTTACAAAAGTCAAGTTTTCAATCATCTGCAAAATCGTGGATGTACCGTTACATCAGCAACAATGAATCAAACCTCCACATTTTTCTTTTGTATGGTACCTGGAGATGGCGGCGGCTTTTCACATATCAGGATTTCAGCTAATGATTTTTCTTCCTAACAGAGAAATAAATAAATAAATAAA
>JANHGN010015702.1:2609-16061 GCA_024605025.1 Megaceryle maxima
AATTGGGCTTAAGGAGAGGTTGAAGAGGAAGGTGGCTAAGAAATAAGTCTGTGAGTCATTTAATCTATCTTATCTGGAACAGAAAGAGGAGGGTAACAGTATTTCATAGGACTGGTCTGAGGATAATTACAAATGACAGGGTTGTCAGGCATGGTATTAATAAGAATGTAAATAGAATGAAGAGTATCAATGTAAATTGCCTTAGAATCAGAAAAGAAAGAAAAAAAACCTATGAACTCTGAGGCTGGAGAATATAAAAGCATTAGTTTCATAGTGAACTTTTAATTTAACTTGCTCTGTAAACAAGTTTGTGCTATTTATTTCTTGATGTATTTTTAACCTGATCACAGCCTAAACACATACTTATTGTACAGTAATGATCATCATTCTACGTTTACATTTTAAAATGATGGTTTCAGTTTGAAGTATCCAACCTTTGACAATATGTCTTCAGGGCTTTGTCTGGTCTATGGTTCTTATGTCTTTGTGCAATGGTTTAACTACTATTTTCAACTTGTGAGTTATGGGAAATTCAGAAGGACCCTGCCAACCCAATGATTATGTGAAATATTTAGGTAAAATACACGTCTTTTGGGTTCCATTTCAACACTGCCATTTTCTTAATATGACAAAGCTCTTTTATATTGTAATTCTGCCTAAGTGTATTTGCATCAAGTCAATATATGGAGGAGAAAATGGAGACAAAAATTCCAGAGTTTATCCATAGATGATTCCATGTCATGACACATTGCTCTCTTAGGATGTCTTCTTCTGTTTTCAAGTTATGTATAAGCTCAGGTGCTGAGGTTCTGAGGACATATAATTATTCATGTACTCATACACTTTATATAAACTGAAGTATAGCCTTAGGGTAGCTTTTATGCAAATACTTAGCTCAGTATTCTTCTGTCTTTCCCATTTGAAACTACAGTATGATATTGCTGTATAATATTTGTTTAGAAACTCTACAACCCTGTAAAAATCTGTCTGCTTTATTGTAATAGAGTTGGTGAACTGTTGTCCTGGGTTGGGTTCAGGTTAATTATCACCAGCAGCTGCTGGCCCAAGCAGCTGGAAGGGGCTGCAGGTGGGAGGGGCCACAGCTGGGATAAACAACTGAAGCAGCCATACTGACTCATGCCCCTATATAAGCCCAGAAGGGGAGTGCTTGTTTTCAACTTGCTCTGTGTGGTTGAAGCGGGGAAAGTTGGTGTCTCAGGTACATGTAAAGCTGGCTTCTATCTGTCTATCATTTTGGTAGTAGTATTGTCAGTAATATTGTTTTCTTCTCTGTGTTGTTTTTTTAAACTGTATGTATCTCAATGCCCAGGGTTCTCACATTTTTATCCTATGGGAGGGAGTGGCTCTGGGGTGTTTAGCTGCCTGGAGAGGTTGAACCAAAAAAGTTCTTAGTTCACACAGGTGTTATGAAGCTTATTTCAACTACTGGTCCTAGAGGTCTTTGAAAGTTATGGGTTAAAGCTAAAAAAACCTGGCATTTTGATAGACAGCCTTTTGACAGGCAGAACTTCGAGAGGAGTAAAGCTTACCCTTCTTTAGAAACCAGTAATAGAAAATTGGGAGTGTTCTACTGCAGAATCTGTCTATCCCCTGGCCATCCATGACCAGCTGAAAATATTGCTGAGATTACCAACAAAACCAAGAATGCTGACTTTCCTCACCCCATCAGAATCTCTGTACTTCTAGATTTGAGTTTTGTAAACCCAGTTCCTGTAGCTATCAATAATTTCCCATAGGGATCTTGGTTCATTAAGTGCATAATGACATTTTTCCAGATGCTGTTTTTTCCTTGATAAGTTTTGAAGAATTTTGCCAGGCTGTTTGTTAGTCCTCAGGCTCATAAAACTGTGTATACTTGGGTGAACTAAATCCTGGAGTTGGGTTGCAAGTGTGATCCCAGCATTCACTACTGCAGAAGAAAGTAGGGAGGCTGTGAAAATTCATGCTTGGTTTCAGCAGCAGTTAATGATTCCTTCAACTGGAGCTGTTTTAATATTTTTTTTTTTTTCCAAATACTACTTATTAAATGTAGGCTTATTTAATTGGTATTTTTTCAGGGACTGTTACTCATATCCAATAACAGACATTCAAATATTGCAGCTGCATTTGAATATTATGCAGCACCTGCCTTTCAGTTCCTAAAAGAAAATACTCCATCCCACCATGAAATCTGAACTTCCGTGGTCACTGCCTATTCCTTGCTTACTATTTTTCACTTGCCTCATCCTCAAAAACAGCTGCAGGAATCTACTGTGTCCTATAGGGTACCTTGCAGGCAGTGAGAAGTTGAGGAACAAAGTCCTGCTTCTCTAGGGGATGCCGCAGGTGGTGGTGGTTGCTGGATATTTGCTGTGGGTTTGAATAAAATCATAGTACAGGGAAAGTCTTTACTATGGTAACAAAGGGTTAGTACAGCCGCTCATATGCAGCGGGGGAACAGAGCTATTTGTCATGTCAGAAACATTGCAGGCAACATAAAGGTTTGTGGAGTGTGTAGGTAAGTGTCGTGGGTAGGTGCAAGTGCAGAGCTGTCAAGACCTTGCATAAGAGTGTATCAGGTATTTTAGTAGCTGGTGATGTAATTGTAAATGCTGTTTTGTCATTTGAAAGCTATTCACTAAAGCTTGCACTGGAGTTTTGAATATATTTTTTTTTTAGTAGTTATGAGAGCTCTCATTCAGAGCATCGTGGGGAAAAACAATTCCTCCCTTGCCTGACACAGTTTTGAAATGTATCTTATCTCTGGATGATCTGGAATGCAAGAAGTCCCTTTCTTGGGGACTAAAACCCCCTTACCTCAACTTATGGATGCATATCCTAAGCTAGAAATTACTCTCATTCTTGCCTTCTTAAAAATTTTTGGAATATTTTTTAATAATGTTATAATGTTCTTCTAGCTTTTTGTTCTTGTGCTACCTAAAACTTGGACTGAAATCTACCTTCCTCCTCATAGAAAGTAGGAGCTGAACCAAAACTTGTAACAAAAGATTCACAGGGGTGTCTCAACAGAGACAGTACAGTTTCTTGTCTGGCAGGAGCCTGCTTCATCCTGTGAATCCATCCTAAAGCTGCAAGCATGAATCCAATGACCACTTTTTTCCTTTTTCTGCTCACCTCCCTTATTTGTTTGCAAGTACTCTGTATTGTGAACATTTCAATTTAAGCAGCTAGGGTCTGGTTAGTTTAAGTGTAACAGGGGAAAGATGTTTGTACAGTAAGGTATCTGCAGATGCAGACACTCTTGAGAATTTAGTATGTAGGCACTTCAAAAATCCATGAAGCCACCTATTTATGTTTCTAGGAGCTTTTTTAAGGTCTAGGTATCATTTTCCCTGAAAAAGTGCCAAACCATTTTAGTGGTCAGGTATCCTTTATTTCAACTCTTTAAAGTTGTATTTCTATATGTGGATTTGAAGATTGGTGACCTAAGCACAATTGTAACTTTTTCTCTGCTTTTCTTGTACAATGCAAAATATTGCATGTTTACAGAGCAATCAGAGTAGTTGGAGAGGAACTGCTGAGTTCAAATTCGTATTTGTTTCCAGAAAATGCAGGACATGAAGAGTCAAAGAACTTTTCTTGAACAAAACTGATTCTTTGATTAGCAGTATTAGGTATAAGCCATGGGTAATATTAGTGATCAATTAGGCATAGTTGTTGTAGGTGTACAGTAGTTGTTGCATGCCTGATTGAATCCTATTTCATTATTCCCAGTCCTCCTTTAAAATAAACTTTGGGAAGCATTTAACATGGAAGGGAAGTTTTCTTTGGCATTTGGTACATTTAAAACAACCTGCTTTTATAACTGTGCTGGTAGATTTGTCATCAAACTCTCTTGCCAGAGGAGCAGGTTATGTTGAATTAAGTATTACTGGAAAAATACTTTTCAAACCAGTTCTCCGATGGGCTTAATTTATTATTAATCCCATATCTGCTAATTTGAGAACTGATTCCTGTAAACTAAACTAAAATAGCCTATAGAGCTGACATTATTATTAGCAAAAATAATAACCGATGAAGACACCCAATGCTCTCAGGAGACAGGTATTATTATAATAATTAGACTAATGAGTAAAATGAGACACAGAAAGATTAAGGCCAAGTTCAGCTGTGTATGAATTGCCCAAGGTCATAATCAGCTGTTCAGCTGTATGCTGGGAATAGTACAGCAACAAAACAACAACAAGATGAATCCTGAAGCATAGTCAATTACTTTTTCAGAAGTTAATTCTTCTGTGAATAACTTTTCACATGGTTTTCATCAGTCGTTTGAACTGTGGTATTATTCTGTGTCACCTGTCAAGCAAGGCCTTCCTCTATTTCAGCACCTCTGTTCAGAAGTTCTTGTATCATCGAAGGGAATAGTTAAGGCTTTGTCTCTGATTAATAACAAACTTCTTTATTAACAATGTACAGAGGGGCACAGTGCTGTTCAGAGAATAGGAGAATTATAAAAAGTAATAATCTGAGAGGGGATCAAAAATTCTCATAATAGAACTGAAGTTTCTCTGTAAATCCCTCCTGTGCTTTTTTGTGATGTGGCTCATCAGGTACCTGTTGGTAGGACAAAAAGTAGGTGAAGCTCACCCTTTGTTTTTTTTGTGGTTTTTTTTTTTTTTTTCCCCCTCTGCTTCTGTTTCTTTTCATAAAGATGACAAGTTTTTTTACATGAAAGTTATTTATAATAAACTCAGATTATGTTTAGACTGAAGATATAACATATTTAGTATCTAAAAACCTATCTGAAACATGGTCATTTTTCCAAGTACAAGCTGTCTTTTGACATGTGTATTAATCAAAGCTTGTCCATATAGGGGTTGGTTGTTTCTTTTTCCTCAGCCTTGAGTTCTTCTTACATTACTGATATCCCATACATGATTCCAGCCATGAAAACAATTTTTATTTATCAGCTGCTCAGCACCATGCAGGAATCAGAAAAGAAAGATAGCAGTGCAGACAGTACTGGCCCTGAACTGTTGACTTGAGGTTATTTCACTTACCACAGTAGCTACATTATTTAAAGACGTGCAGCTACTACAGTAAGCAAAATAGTGTCAGCTTAATGAACTGACACAGCACATCTGATTAACTCTCAGATTTTAAAACCCATTGAATATAGGATCTGAAAAATTAGCATTAGAAGGGGCTGCTGGTGGTCAGCTCACTTAATCTGTTCTGAGTAGGGATAGTATCAAGTGTAGATCAAGTTGCCCAGAGTCTTATCCAGTCAAATTTTGAATACCTCCAGGGATGTAAATTATGGGTACCTATCCCAGCACTTGCCTGCTCTTGTTGTGAAGAATATTTCCTGAAGTTTGTCCTGGCTTTCCCTTGCTACAGCCTGTGACTGTTGCCTATTGTCCTTTTACTATGCATCTGGTAACAGTCTTCTCTACAACATACTATTAAGAAGAGAGAAACTGGAGTTAGATTTCTCTTAGCCTTCTCTTTTTCTTGCCAGATAAACATTAGACACTTAATCCAGCATTGCTGATCATATTCTGCTTCTTAAGAGTTTCTCTGCAGGACTTTCCAGCCTGATATTTTTCTTTTGCCAGGGCCCCAAGCTGAATGCTCTGTGAATACAACTGAAACTCCAGATGCAGTTTCACAAGTACCAAATAATGGGGAAATGTGACTTCCCCGACTTGCTGACCATGTTGTTGCTAATATGGTTCAGTATGTGTTTAACCTCCATCAGTGCACATGTACATTGATCATTTGTTATCACCACGACTACTGGGTACTTTTGGCAGAGATTTTGCCTAGGAAGTCAGACCCAGCCTGTATTCGTGAGTTGTCCTGGCCCAGTTGCAGCATTAACATCTGTCATTGCTGAACTTCGAGATTTCTGTCAGCCCTTTCCTCTGCTTTGCTGAGGTCCTTCTGAATGGAAGCCCTCCTCTGGGTGTTTGACTGCTTCCCCTAGTTTGAAGTCTTAACCAAATTTGGTAAGGGTGGATTCTGTCCTGCTGTCCAGGTTGATGATGAAGATGTGGAAAGTATTGGAGTAGTGATGTGTCTAAACTGCAGGAACTGGTTTTTACAGAACTGCTTCAGTGCTGCAGTATTCAACAGCAAGGGCTTAATGAAAATCTTCCTTGCTGTGGTAGAAGCACACATCACTGTTGCTTGTGACTGTCTCTGAGTAAAAGCTGCTAGTCTCATCACATATTCAGTCTGTCAGAATCCATTTCCATAAAGGTAGCTGCCAGGCAAGATACATATGGATTTATACAGAATGTGTATCTCTGCAGCATCTGTGATTCAAAATCCATTGACAAATCAACCTAGATACTTGTTTATAAAATGTCAAAACTTGTGGTCTCTTCATTATTCTTAATTGTTTCCTTGTAGGACACAGTAGTAAAAGTTGCAATTGCTACTAGCTGAGAGATTGCGTAAAATCATTTGTAAACTGATGGCATTTCTGAAATGTTTTCCTCATATTGCTCAGTGATCACCTTTACATACATTTTGTATTACATGAATAAAAAAGTGATGGAGTTGCAGATTTCCATGGCAACATGTATAAATCTATTTCCTTTGTTTCGTGAAGCTGGAGCTTACTGGAATGAAGGCAAAGGACTGTTAAATGACAATCATAGATTTCATAAGGCTTGACTTATAGGGCATGTGTTCATGGAACTACAGCCTTTACTACAACAAGCAACTTTTGGGGTGGAAAAAGACCCACCTGAGTTATTGTCAGAAAATGAAATTAAGTGGAGAAAGGCTGCTAGTTGTAGGACTTATTAGGCTGATGCAAGGATGTTGAAAGATACAGTTATTTACAAACACTTCTGTTCTCCCCTTTCCAAACTGGGTTCCTGATCTGCAGCTATTTTTGCTACATTAATAAATGACCATCAGTAAGGAAGCAAAAATTTCACTAGCTTTTCATATGGAGAAATTTGGACTGTGATTTGAAGAGTCTTGTCTCCCATTTTAAGCTGTTTCTGGACACGAAAAAAAATTTCCAAAAATATGATATATATTCACTTAAAAGCATGTGCATTGCTTTTGCATGATTCTTTATTGCAATTCTAAGACAGATCAATGTCAAGAATTCTCTGGCTGTAGCTAGCTATATAAATGATATGGTGATGTGATCCCCATATGTGTGGACACAGAGTGGAAAAGAATAAAACTTTAATTTTATATACCAACTTCTAAGTTGATATTACTACTAAAGTAAATATTAAATGAAGTTAATAAATTGCTTTAAATTCAATTACTATCTATCTTCGTGTGTTCATACGAACAGCATATTGTTTTTAGCCCCCTTTACAAAAATATAGTGTATTTCAAAGCTAAAACTTAATTTACATTCATGTGCACTGCACATGTATAACTAGCCCCAGTCTGTATGATTCAAGATGCATTTTTAATGTTTAAAAGTAATTAGATAAAAGGAAGGAAATGTGTTCTTTTAGAAGGTATTGAAGAGTCATCTGAGAAGGCATTATACATTGTAATATCTTATGTATTCTGAGTTTGCTATATTTTTTTTTCTTTTTAATTGAAATGTCTTTATGACATATAAAACTTCTGAAAATGCAAGAAAGTAGAGGTCAGCAAGGCTATGTTTGTTACTGAATAATGGTGTCATGCACTGGTAAGCTTAATAAGGAATATTCATGAAAGATTATTGATTATTATTGTTTCAGCAAGTATTCAGAAAATCATCTTCCTGTCATTTCATTAAAGTTCATTGGTACCAGCAAGTTCTATACACTGAAATGAAGTAGCTAAAACAAATGTTATTTCCACAAATACATGTAATTGAAAACTACTGATCTCATCTAGACAATAGAAATAAAAAGCATAAGAAAGTTTCTGAGATCTGAGGCATTTGCTTTATTAGAAACTATGGAACTCAAAAAAACTGTGCCATGAATACTCTTAATACAGATGCTAGCCTTTCTATTTTTTTTTTGGGTGGGGGGATACATATGTAAGCCTTAGAATTTAAATTTTTCAGCCCCAAACATACTCAAAGTTTCTCTAAACTGAGATGTTCTGATTTCATGCCTATTTTGCCTTTCTTGCCACATGCTAGGGAGAGTTTTTGAAGTCTGTTCTCCACTGAGGAACACTTGTTCATGCCATGACTTTTACCATACCAGATCTGCAGCTAGCCAAAGCAACTTCTATAAAGTCAGGCTGGCCTTCCAGCACTCTCAAGCTAAGTATTGAAGACGTCGTGTACCAAATACCACTTTAAGTTATGTCCTCTTTTGGCAAGCAATACCAAGAAAAAACTCCTATAAATTGAAGTCTTCTCCAAAGCATATTAGGTTAGGTTGGGCACTATCAGCAAGAAGAACACCCAGCAGAGCAAGGGGAATAAAAAGCAGACAGAGTAAGGAGGACAAGACTTTGTAAGTTGGCACAGATGGCAAGTCTCACTGTTTTTAACTTTGGCTTGACACACCTCGTGAAACAGAAACTTCTGGAAAACCATAAATCTCATGCTCAATTGCCCAGAAAACACTCCTGGATCTGTTGTCATTGTATTCTCTTTGGGTATTTATAAACATTAATAAGATTGCCCTGGAGCCTTCTCTTTTCTAGGCAGTAATAGGTCTCAATCTTTCTTCTTCAGAGAAATGCTACAGTCCATTTATCATCTTAGTGGTGCTTTGCTGAACTCTTCCCAACATGTCCATATCTCTCTTACCCTGGGAAACCCACAACTAGACCAGTACTCCAGGTGTTGCCTTACCAGTGTCATGTAGAGGGGATCACTTCTCTTGATATGTTGGCAACAGTCCTTCCAGTGCAGTCCATGATACCAGTGGCCACCTTTACCACAAGGATATGTTGCTGGCTTGTGTTCAAACTGGTGTTCACCATCATCCCCCCCATCCTCTTCTGGAAAGTGTCTTTCCAGCTTGTTGTTCCCCAGCATGTACCAATGCCTGGGGTTGTTCACCGCCTGGTGCAGGACTTTGTATTTCCCTTTGTTGAACTGCATGAAGTTCCTGTCAGCCCATTTCTCCAGCCTGTCTAGTTCCCTCTGGATGGCAGCATCAGCCAATCTTACTAATTTTCTAACAAGTATATCTGCTGAGGGCACACTGCCTCATGATTCTAATCATTAATGAAGAAGTTGAACAAGACTGGACCCAGTATTGACCCCTGGGGTATACAATGAGCTACTGGCCTCCAATTAGATTTTATGCCACTGATCACCACCCTCTAATCCCATGCATTCAGCTACTTTTCTGCCCACTTTACTGAATGGGCTGCATATCTAGCCCATACCTCATTAGCTTCTCTGGGAGGATGTTGCAGAAAATGGTGTCAAAAGCCTTCCTGAAGTCAAAGTATAAAATATCCACTGTTCTAATCTACCAAGCCAGTCATTTCATCAGAGTATCACACTGATCAAGCATGTCTTCCTTTTGGTGAATCCATGCTGAGTAATTTGATCACCTTCTTATCCTTTGTGTGTGGAAATGGTTTCCAGGAGTAGCTGCTCTGTCTTCCCATGGACCAGCCTGTAGTTCCCTGAGTCGTCCTTCTTGAAGACAGCAGGTTTTCCTCCTGTCCTCAAGTGCCCCTCCCAGTCAAAATGTTTTGGCAAATCAAATATCTCCCGTACTCTACTGGCTACTATTAACTCCTTAATTCAGTGGAGACCAAAATCCTCCTAGCTCTCCCATCACTGACTTGTGTTTTATATCACCTGATAACAAACACTCATAATGATGCACATAATTCAGTGGTTGTTTTTAAAATGAGACAAAGCTGTAAATGAACACTTCAGTGATGAACTGCTTGAGATGAATGACCCCTACAACATATCTTTGAAGGTTAAGCTACCCTAGAGATTAAGCTGATCTCTGTTAGTGCATTCTACATCACCCACTTTAAGCATTCATGAGTCAACATGATGAACCATTCTAGGACTGTGATTCATTTCCATTTTTTACTTGAATAAAATGTCTAGGGATGTGGTGTTATTTTGGAATTTGCTTTTCAGTTTTAGGGTTTTTTTTCTCTGATGATACTCATTTCCCATCTGGAAATAGCCATACCTTTTAACAAATGCATCAGTACTGAGCACCTTCAAAAATCCTAGACTTTCACTTTTAAAACCTAAAGACTTTCCCCTGGATGATACTTCTTAGAGAAATTTATTTTGTAGTTCCACGCATTATTCACAAATGCTGTACGTTTTCAAGTCAGCAAATGTTTATCTGAAAAATCTTCTCCTTAGTGTTGTCCAGCACCTCTCTTCCATAAAAACCCCCATTTCATGGTAACAGAAATGACAAACAGTATCTGCAAGTAAAGTCTGTGCCATACTGGATTCTGTGTCATATAGGTATATATGTATTTATTGAAGAAATTAGCTCAACCTGCTAGGAATTTTTCCTATGAGTTACAGACTCTTACCTAAATTTAGTGGTGTTTGGTTCCACCAAGATATACTCTATAGTAAAGCTTCAAATAATCTTAGCTCTGTTCATGTCAGAATCATCTCCCATGTTATTAGTGAATGGGTTTATGTAATGAAAAATGGATAATGCACTTCTTATATTGCCAATGTATAATATAATGGCTAAAACCTTGTAAAGATGTGAGAACATGACCTTCTACCCACAGAGTAATTAGTATAGTTTCTACAGACAGGAAACTTCTTTCATGAAAGAAACTAAAACACTGTTGTGACAGAATAGGGGTGAAGACATGCACCTCACTGACATTTAACAGATCTAATCCAAATACTCTAAAATCCAGCTACTTTTCTCTAACATTAATCCATTCTGTCAGACAACAAAGTCATCTATTATGAGCTTCTTTTAGAGGAAAGAGAAAGAAGAAAATAAAACCAACCCACGTCTTCCAGAAAAGGAGCAAAATGTCTCAATTCTCTCTTTATAGTCTGGCCAAGGAGATTAGGAAAAAAAAAAAAAAAAACAAAACACCAGTCCTGTTGAATCTCCTTTCAGAATGATTTTCTTTCACCATTGCTTTATTATTCATATATAATGTTATCACACCACCAAAGAATAATCATCATCCACCTTGGCACTGCAAAACAATGTTATTATTTTGAGATTGGTGGTTTTTTTCTTACATAATTGATTAAGAATATCTTTAAAAGGTCATAACAAGGTTAGAATAGCAACTGAAAATGTAAATGCTAGAAATATATTATAAAGGCTGAAATCACTGAAATTGCTTTCACAGCTAGCTTTTCTATAAGTCTTTTTCCAAACACTTATGAGGTCATATAGTGGTGGATTTTTTGCCAGTACTGTGTATTTTGTCAAGAACAGCAAGCTGGATAAAAATATAAAAATAAGCATAAAGCAGTGCATAGCAAATTGATGGTATGCTGGTACCTGTAAGTGTTTATATTAATAGTAGGCACCTTTAAGAACACAGTCCAAATACCACATGGCTATTTTCAAAGCAAGCTAAGTGATCATGAACAAAGAGTTATGGGGAAATTATAACCAGAGAGTAATTATTAGTAATACATCAGCAAAGGGAAGAATATTCTCTTTGGACTTTCATAGGAATAGATCCTGAATCCGGTTTTATTAATATTTTCATAGAAGTTCTGGATCACGGCATAATCTAATTATTAGACTTCCAGTTCTTACAGTTATAGAACAATATGTAAGTGGGTCAGTGAAGAGACAGAATTCAAAATGACAAGTTAGAAGAATGGTTTAGAACAGCAGAATAAAATTCAACAGAAACATTGTGCTTGAGAAGGAATAGTACGTTTCAAAGTACTGGATGGAAAGTGCATTTTATAAAACAGGTCTTTTGTTCAGCAAGTTGAACATGGGACAACAGTATCTGCTTTTGTGAAAAAGGCAAATGTGGCACTTCTTCCTTGGTTGCTACTGAAAACTCCTTTGAAACAAAAACTTCTTCCCTTTTTCTTGTTCTCTAACTCAGCTGGTAGCTGAGCTGGTCCCTCAGCTGATGCAACTTTCCAGATTGAGTGATTCTTAAAGTCTAGTTATTTTTCACTGTGAATGTCAGTGAAATGAGTCCGTGCTATTCCACTGTCAGCTAATGGACACTTGAGAAGGGAAATATGTTTCTTGACCTCCCTTCAAGGCATAGCACGCAAAGCAACCTTCTTTAGAGTTATAAAGAAAAAAAACTAAATAGTGATATTTAATTCATATATCCAGATTACTATTCTCATTAGTTTTCTGTGACCTAGTTCTTTTGCTATTTGTATAAAGACTCTAATGAGAATGTGCAATGAGCTGGGTTTTTCTTATCCATAATAAACTAACCTATTTCCAGAGCATATCTGTAAAAAACAAACTGACTTTCTTGCAGGCAAAAAGATGGAATGAACTGTATATTCAGTTCTTTTCCCAATGCCAAATGTATTTTATGTCACCTTCAATGTTTTGACTTTTTTAATACAGAAAGAAAATGAGCGAGAATAATATGCTAAACAGATCAAAGCTCAGAACCCTAATACATTTAACAGGCTTCATTCTTAACAATTGTTTTCATTATTGATGTCAGAGTAACAACTCTATGTAAGTTAATGGAGATGGCCTGTGAGAATTCAAAGAAAATGTAGTCCTTAAGCCTTGTCTTATGAAAAAAAAAATTAAAAATATGGGGAACTACTTACAGTGACACATTAATAATTTTTATGAAATGTATCTAATTAAAGAAAGATTCTGTAGGAAAGCTAGCTATCAGGTATTTCATGTCAGATAAAAAAGCTTCAGTTATGGATTATTTTTTTCACATTCCCTCAAAGTAAAAAACAAAACAGACAAACAAAAAAAACCACACCACACTAGAAAATCCCTGAATTGGTATGGGTTTGATATAAACATTTCTACTTTTCACCCAAGATCTAATTACACTGTGATTTTTTTTCTCCCTTAACCCTCTGGGAAACCTGGGCTACTGTCTCACCACCCTCAGTGTCAACAATTTCTTCCTTGAACCAAAGATATGTTTTGAATTTTTATGTTTATGTACAGGAAATATATATATATTCATATATTTGTGCAGGAAATTGATGATTCTCATATTTTGAGAAAAGAAGAAAATTATAAGGTTATTTACTTGATTTTCCACAGTGAAATGTTCTCTGTGGTAGCTGAGTCACAAAAGGGTAGAGGAATAGTCAGCTGGCTTTTTTCTAAGGCATAGTAATAAGGTGAAAGGGAAGAGTATCTAGGATAAAGTCTCTGAATTTTTCCAGTTATCTCTTCCACTGGCCTGGAACATAAGAAATCTCAAATCTGAGTGACTAATTATTTAACAAGTAAACTGTTCTGGTTCATCTTCCCTGATTTACAAATTGCTTGTTTTGTTGTGGGGTGGTTTTTTGACATCACCGAATAAGAGAAGGTTATTTTCGGTTGGGATCTACATTTTTGCCTTAGGTGAACATTCAACACTGTAAGCAGAAGAAAG
>JANHGN010015702.1:16608-35935 GCA_024605025.1 Megaceryle maxima
TCACCGAATAAGAGAAGTTTATTTTCGGTTGGGAAAAAGAATTATGAAACACTAGATCTCTGTACTTTAAATTCTAGTCTAACCTGTAATAATATATATAGGAAAAATCTATTATACTATATGAGCAATTGATTATATGGTGGTTTATTTGCCTGTTTTCTTCACCTTGTTTTCAAGGTGTTGGGTTTTTTTTTATCTGAAACACCCACAGTCTAGCATATAAGATGATCTCTAGAGAAAGCAGGTTTCTGTCAGTGGATCCAGTTTTCTTTGAAGACAGAAATATTTTTGTAAACAGCAGTTTGTAGGAGTATGCATTCTGTTGTTGTCAATCACATTTGACCAATAATATGTTTTTTTAAATTGATAAAAAAGATGAAAAGCAAAAATGTAGCTAATAGTAATCTAACAATCAGTGAGAATAACTTCATGGACAAATTAATGTCCTATTATATTATCAACATTTATATGATATACAAGGTAATAAGATCTTAAAATCCATCTGTTTAGGTTTATATTTTACAGTCTCAAATTAAAAACAAACTTGACAATGTATTTTAAAGTTTTTTGGGATTTTTTGAGAATGATATTTTAATAAAATAGAAATTGCATTTTCTTTCTATGGAGTCCTCAAAAAAATGTAGTTAATCTGGTTGTATTGCAGTTAGCATATGGTGATACTTGTTGCCCAAAAGGTGGTATCAGAAGTTTTTCCTTAATTAGAGAATCTGAGGAAACAAAGTGCTGTGAATGCTCACAATGCAGTCTTCTGAACTACAGCAGTTCTTAACTTCATTTGTCATGAGAATGGGTTGGGGTTTTTTAATCATTTCAAAGCCTTAATGTGTACATACAAAATTCTTATGCATCAGTGTTGGTCAGATCAGGCAGGAACTAATCACCTCAGATCAGGAATAATGATGTAATTTTAACCACTTTGATTCAGTCCATGGATTTAGCTTTGAGATAATGAACCATAGTCAAAGTAGTTCCTTTATTGGAATTATTTTTTCAGAATGCATGCTAATAAAAAATACTACTTATTGCCTCAAGACTTTAACTTTTGTTTGAACACATTATGAATAAATCATTTGTATATTAAAATTATATGATTTTATTTATTTTTCTTACTCAACAAAGTTACCCTTGTTACCCTTGCTATATTATCATGGTAAAATAACTTAGAAGGTTTGTTACTGCCTCGATCTTCACAATAAAGGAAATTCTTTGTATCGATAAACTTTAAATTCTCAAGTCTCCCTAAAAACAGAAATACTGTGATAAGCATTTTGAACTTTTTTAATGGAGAAAATATTTCTTCAAGCTCTTTTCTCCATATCAAAGTTTCCAGTGATGATTTTCACCACTGACAAATGAAATATAATATTTGTCTGTAAATGAGCAGAAAAGACGTTAGCTATAGACAGAGAGTAATTTTGATGACAATTCTCAAGAAGACTGATTACAATAGATTGTTCTGAAGCAGAATATCTGGCATACATCAGTGTGTGTGAATATTAAAAAATTAAATAGTTGCAATTTTTTAAATATAGGTTATAAATCAAGGACACTTTGTCTAAGTTTTTCTTTTTCTTGCAGAATAACATGAGTTTGTTTAGATTAAAAATGTGGTTTTTACTTTAGCATTATGATTCTGAATGAGGAATTCCTAGGAGTTAATCATGAGCTTGCAGTAAATGATCCAGACCTTTAATGCCTCTGCTGTGTAGCTGTATTCTCTGAAAATGTGGTTTTCTAGGCACACACTTTCAGAGTACCACCCTTACCATTCTGATGCTGCTTCTGAAATGAAAATAGTTTCCACTCTAAATCTTCATATATAATTGATCCTTCAGTGTAGATCCTTCCAGACATACACTGGAGAACGTCCACATCCCACAGCATCATTGTGATATATTAGATCCCACAAATTGCATTCAGTATTTGAATATGAATTGCAAATTCTGTAAAGCTAGAGCTACAAAAATTTTGCAGATTCATTCTCTTTTCTTCTAGACAGAGAAAGCAAAAGTTATAAAGTTATACAGCTATATCCAAAGAGGTTGTCAGGGTGCACAATCCTCCATCATTCTTTTTTTTTTTTTTTCTTTTTTTCCTGTAGCCTAGTTTTGTCTTTTAACTCACATATATAGCATGTTGAAGACAGATCTCTCCTTAACAAAGTTTACATTCCTCCTGTCAGGTTTCTGTCAGGTTGTTTGTACCTCTTCTGCACATGGACACTTATGCAATTCACAGTTTTGGTTACATACTGTCTCCAGACTGGGGTAATTTGTTTTTGAGACAGTAGCCTGCTACTGGTGATGAGATGCCTTCACTTGAATTAAGGATTAGGGGATTAATGACTCTTCATTGTTAATTCTCCACTGGTTGTCTCAGAGTCTCTCTTAGCATCTTTCTGGCTATTCAATCCAATACACAGGTTAAATGACCAAAAATAAATGTGATTGCAGAGGGGTTTAAGATTTCAGGCATATGCTAATCCATCATTATCATAAAGTTGAAGAAGAAAATAACAAAATCCTGGCAGCAACGACAACAGTTGTAGATAAATAGGGACATATTCCAATGTCCTAATATTAATCTGTGCTGATGAACCCATATACCTAAATATACTTTTGCACCTTTTTCCTGGGCATTCACAATATCAATGCTTATAAACACTGTTTAAATGATAATAAAAAATCTCTGGTAATTCAAGAAATAGTATCTTCATAACAACATTAAATTTACAGTTTTGAGATTATCTATCAAGTATGGTTATGTGTGATCTTCCATTTATGGTTGCTTTGTTTTTTAGCTCCAGACCAGTCTGTCCGAACCAATGACATTATCCAAGTCCATCTCGCTTCCTCGAAGTGCGTATTGGCATCATATCACCCGGCAGAACAGTGTTGGAGAAATCTACAGTTTACAAGGCAAGTTCCTGATAAGTAAATGCCACATCCATTAGCTTCTTTCCATTTGACCAGAATTCATGCAAATTGCTTTTCATTTGCACTGGTTGTTTTCTCTCCATTTCACTTTATCAACTGTCAAAAACCTCAGCAGGATTCCCAAATTTACATAAAACAGGTTTCTTTTAGTCATTTTGTAAACTAATGGTGAAAATTATTCCCAGAATCACCACATAAAGCTGGATGGACGATTTGGCTCAATGTAGCTTCTCAGTAGCTAATGAATGTCAGGTTATTTTAGCATTTTCTTCCTATAAGATTATGTATGTATTTGGGCAACCTCAGGGTGCCCAATTAAATCTGCATAAAGTGGCTATATGAGTTGCAAGATTAAAACAAAATAATTCTAGGAATAAGAGCTGTTCTTGGTGAACTTGCTTGGCAAATCATATATATGAACTGACAATTTGGCTAACTTACAGGCTTTCTGTATATACATATCAACCTTTTCTGTCTCCAGTTCTTTCATATGTTTAGATTGTATGCTATTTGCTTAAGATTTTAAATGCTATAATTAACATAGCTTGATGATGATGATTCACTGCTCTTAAACTGAAATTGATTTGTATCTTTTAGGAAACTAAAATTATTGTTACATTTAAAATGTAGACCTTAGTTAATAGTATTGTTTTCACTTTTAAAAAATAACTTATCATAAACATATTCCTTTGTCTTACTTGGAAAGGGCATAAGGATTTTGTTTCAATTATCTGTTAATAATCTGCATAAGCCATTTACATTTAGAAGGGAGGTTAGTAGTTGCTCACAAACAACAAAATGTAAGAAAATATAGTACATGTTTTAATGAAAATAAGTGAAATGAAGTATATAGAGAAAGACCTGAAGTGTTTTGTATTGTAAATTAAATTCAGCAGGTGAGTTGTGAATTCAATGGGTGACTCATTAAAGGGTACAGCATTT
This sequence comes from Megaceryle maxima, assembly GCA_024605025.1. Taxonomy (NCBI): domain Eukaryota; kingdom Metazoa; phylum Chordata; class Aves; order Coraciiformes; family Cerylidae; genus Megaceryle; species Megaceryle maxima. The sequence continues at coordinate 20,508 of JANHGN010015702.1, forward strand.
GTTTCCTGTCATCCCATATGCAACAAAGTGAGTTTCTAATCCTGGTTAGTGTTACAGTTAAATAACAGTAATGGGAAAAAGAACCCCCAAAAATAACCTTCCAGAAGTTGTTTGTAAAAAACGTTGTGCTTGTAGATCACCTTATAAATATTCATCATATTGGTGATATTTTTTCATCAACACAATAAGAATAAAAATTTCGTTATATTTTTAAAAACTAATAATTTTTTAAAAGCGCTTTTTGTAAAGATGTTAGAATTCTTCTTCTTATGTTCTTGAGGGATCTTTCCTTTGTCCAAAAGATAATAAGCATGTTATCATATACATGAAGTGAGATAAATGTAAAGAACATCATTTGATCTCTGCAATATTTTGTTTCTTTTAAGTGACCTTTGTAATAAAGGAAAGCAAAACTTGATATGTCAAGTAGCAGTTTAGTATCTATACCAGCTAGCTTTGCAAGACAGAACGTATTTGAACTGTATTATAAAACATGCAGAAATTTTACTTTATGGAAGTATGCAGACTTCACTTACACTTCAGATGAAACATGAGAATAGTAAATATTTCAGGGCTTAGCATTTTCATTTCTCTTACTTGTAGTATGATGACTTAAACTTGAGAAAGAACAGCTGATTTCAGGAGAATCTAGTTCAGTCTTAGCAGTGAGCTAAGAAATGCATCGAGATGACAATTTTGTCTCCTTGTGGTTGCAAAAATTTTACATGCAAGATTATTATTAATTATCTGTAATGAAGATCTGCTTGAACTTTCTGCTGCAAGGACTAATCAAAAGCAGTGTATTTGTACAGAAGCTTAAGGGAGTGCAAAGTACACCTTTTCATCCTAATACCTGTTCATATTTTGCAAAGCAGAGACCTACTGGTTGTCACAGCATCAGCCTACAGATACTTCATAGATGTAGGTGGAAGGTGGGTAGTGAGGAAGCAGATTACAAGCATCACTTTAACCCTCACCTTAGTACAGCAGCCAGCTGAGAGGAGCTGCTGCAGAGGGAAAAATCACTTGCTGACACTGTGATCTCCTCTGAACTTGAAAAGGTATATTACACCTTTAGAGAAGAGGTGTTTTCTTTAGAAAATAATCCATCAGACTCAGTTCTGCACTTCAAGTACATTTATGACAAAGCTTTTATCATTCAAGTAATGTTTGAAAATTTGAAAATTCCACACATTCCTCAGAATATCTTGCAAACTCTAAAATGAAGAAGCTACACTGGTATCTACCTATATTCAGTTACTATCAGTATCAGTAAAGTAACAGCCTAACTCAATGTTAAGTACAGTATAAGTGTGTTTCTGTAGTGGAAATTATTTCAAACTTGCAGTCAGAAGTGCCTAGAATTTAATTAATAGCAGCTGGTGATGTAGAAGGAGAAATGAAGATGTGCTCATACTATCTTAGATAAATTAGCTCTTCGGGAGTTATTTAGCAGTTGAATATAACTTAATTAGTAGTGTGAGTTGATCTGATAATGAATATGCTGTAGAGTAAGAAGATGGGTATGTTGTAGTTGGTTGTGGGGGTTTTTTTAAAGACTACGTTTCAGATGAGAAAAGGTAATTCAATAAATTCATATGGGGTTTATCATCCTTCATCTGCCCATGACAATGCTTAGATGTAAAGTCTTGAACAGATTAAAACACAGAATAATAGTGCTAAAGGAAAACAGGTCACATAAAATATCCTAAAACCAGGTGGGCTAGTTTCTCTCTTTATACAGCTTTTCTTACAATTTCATCTTCCCTGCAGTCTTTCAGTTCTTGATTTCACTGCTAAGATAAAAGTAGCAATTTAGCTGTCTAACTAATCTTGTCAATGGGAACAGCATGGTGGTTGGCTTTTACCAGTGGCAGCATGTCACCACCAATATTCACTTCAAAGTGTTGTGCTGCAGGTCTGACAGAGCGTACAGTCATGGACTGCAGCTGCTGCAGAGGTTGTGGCGCGGAGCCTCATTAGCTGACACAGCCGTGCCCTCTCAGCACTGTGCCTTCATCTCTTCTCCATCTGACGTGCCATCGGGCAGGTGGCAGGCCCCATAATAAAAAAAAAGGGGGGGGGAACTGATGGCACACTGGAAAACAGCACAAAGTTTTTACAGCCATCAGGTTAAATTCTTATCTAAACCTCTGTGTTGGTGCGATCTCACTTAAAATCCCAGCAGACACCCACGGCTTTACAAATCACAGTGCCTCTTCCTAAAGTGCACATATTAATAATACAGAGCTTGCCTTTAATTACAATTTAGAAATGAAATCGTGTCCATACAGATTTTTGTCATAAAATTGTTGAAGTAATAGGGGAAAAAAACAAAATTACTTCTACATTATTTTTGTGCATAAACAAGGAAGACTTAAATCAATAGCACATTTTCATGAATAATAGCTCTATGAAGAATTACAGCCCAGAAGAAGATATATTTCATTGATATATTATGCCCTCTTATACGTCAAGGTTTACAAATACACAAAAATTACAAGACAAAAGCCCTGCTGGGAACTGAAATCATGGTTAAGAAGGAGAAAAATACAGGTACAAAAGCCATGTAAGCATGAAAAAACCTCTCTATGTATCCTCACAAATCATTGTTTATTACCTGGCACACAAGATATTAAATATTGAGAAACAAAGTGCATATCTTTTTATACAGCAGAAGATAATAGATAGTATTCATGCATTATATTTAAAATAAGAAAGAAAGAAATTTTTATTTGGGGGTTTAAATTTGCTTAGGATGAAAACAGGATTTCAGACTGAATTTTCAAGTAGCTGAAGCTTAGTATTATACTTCTTGGTCTAGAGAATTTGGATAATTCAAATTTTTAACACAGTCAGTTTCATTATTATTAAAAAAATAAGGCCAAATAAAATTTTGGTATGGAAACCTGCATTACATTTTTGTATTGCAGTTATTGAAATCCCTGAGGAAATTATCTTCAGAAAATCTAATTACAGCTTGGCCTTTCGCCAAGAAATTAAAAATTAAGTTTCACTTTCAATTACCCCAATTGTATTTGAGTCAGGTTCATATTCCTCATTCGGACTTTGTTTTTGACATCCATACTGAAAGTGATGAGCCACCTACCCACATAAGCAATCCTATTCATTTCTATGAGAGTGCTCATGTGAAGGAATGTATATTTCTATAAGAATTACACCAGGAAAATCTTATACTTTTTCCTCTTAAAGAGAACAGTAATGTTTTTTCCACAATAAATTGCTTCTCACAATTTATCACAAATGTTTGCCACATTTTGTTGTAAACCCATAGCAAAGTAATTAAATTACCCTGAAAAATACTAAGATGCCCGCAAAGTGCTAGAGTCTCACATTTTTAAACTTAGTCAGGCACTTCAAGAAATAAAACTATAGTCTTCAACGAGACAGGACTTAAACTGCAAGTATCGCTTAAGCTTAGAAGTACAACACACAGAAGTAAAAGCTGGCCATAATGAGGTCTGTAGGAATTTTGCTGCTGATACAATTGTCATTTCTGTTTCACAACTAAACATGCAAGAAAAATAAATCTGCTTTTGCAAATCAAAACGGGGGAAACTCTTGTTTCCTCTTTGGCCTTATTAAGCAAGCCTGATTTGCCTCTTGTATTTTGGCCTTGTTAGATGAGAGCTTCTTTTGGTTTTGAATATATTTTAAGTGGAATAATGTGTAGTGTTAACCCATTCAGCTGAAAGGTTTTGTACCTAAAACAAAGTCATACACAAATGATTTCTCCAAGCTATGTAAGTTTGCAGATTTTTCAAAGTAAAACTTCTGGGATGTCATTAAAAATAATCAGACAATCTTCAAGTTGCTAAATATTTAGAAGGTTTTGAATCATCCTGTTCAAAACCTCCTCAGGCTAATCCTGCAGGAATTTCTGATGTGGGCTTCTGCAGTTTCTTGCAAATTAAAGTATGTAAAATGAATTGGAAGACATTTGTCATTTTGGCATTTCCATTGTTTGTTCATATGCCCAGCAACAGAGTACAGAATCCATTTCCCCATCTAATCTTGATGCCAGAATAATGTGAATGACATAAAACGTTAGAATATATCTGTTATATAAACCTGATCACTCAGTAATGTTTCACTAAGTGTCTACCTGACGCTAAAGCTGAAATGCTTTATTGCCTGCCACCTTCCCATTTCCTTTGCTGAATGTCATCAGGACTTTCACATTTGTAAATGAAGCTTATAAAATTTGAAGTATGAATAAAGGACACACAAAACAACATTACTTACTGAGGAGAAACTATACAAGAGCTACATTATTTAAAATGACCTTATTATGTGGCATCTCAAATCAGTAGATTTGATCCTTTTCTTTTGAGCTTAGAAGTTCTGTGCAAAATAATGCATCACTATACCAATTTTGAAATAGCATATTAGAAATATGTCTTATTCAGGAACTAGTAAAGAAGAACCTCATTTTGTTCAAGAGTGATTACTATAGCTAATTAAGAGCAGTACTGTGAAGGTCTAAAGAGTATCTTGACATATTCTCTTTCATTCTGATAAATAGTCGCTGAAGAGGTTCTTGCAGTTATGAAAAATAAGGGAGAAAGACAAAAGATTAATAAAGCATATTCTGTTGTCAAATTCAGAAGATCTGATTTCATTTAAGTCCTGTATTTGATGCTCTTTCTCTCAGAAGATGGTTCTCCAGTGAGATCACTTGTCAACAAGGTTCTTCTGGCCAGACCAGAAAGAGTAGCAGTTACTTTACTCTCAGTACAGATGAAAGTCCACGTAGTCTAAGAGCAGTTAAATACTGGCTGATTGCCTCCTTTCCCCTCCAAAAACCAACGAATGTAATTCTTCAGTACAAACTACACAAACCATTAGTTATAAATCGCTTTTTACGTCTTAGCTTAATGACTTCATGAATATGTGACGACACTAGCTTTGCCCCTAGCTTAACTCAAACAAAACCAGGAATGTCTACCCAGAGTTAGCTTAAGACTAAATACAACTAGGATACTATAACTTCATCTCTCTGCTGTATCATAAAATTTAAGGATCCTCATTGTATCATGATGGCTGCAGTTTAGTGGAAAAAATAAGTGCAATGGGAGAACAGGCATAACCAGATCCATTGATGCTAACTGTCGTCTCGTATTGGATTGTGTGAACAAGAAATGTTTGCTGTTGTATTAAAGAGAAAATTGAAATACTTGTCAAAGGTCAATTTTGTGAAAACTGATGCTTTTTTTTTTCCTCTTAAATCGTTTCACCAATAAATCCGGACTGCTCTAGCTATGACTCTTATTTTGTGTTAAGTGTCTTATCATGGTTAGAATCAAAAGATTGTAGGTTTGCTTTTGTAATTTCAACCAAATTGAACTATTTCTATGCTGACAAACCAGGTTTTCTTGACAAAATTATTACTCAAAATCGCGGATGCATTAAACCCCTTTTAAAGCAGTGTGAGGAGGGGGGAAGCCTGCACATGTGCAAAAAATAACTGGGCAAAATGTATTTTCTTTTAGTATCTATTTGCAGGAACTGCTTATGCTTATTTTTCTTTCAATATTTATTTTTAAATATTGAAACAAATATTTAAATTGATGTTTGTATAGAACATGGGTTTTTTTCTAATCTAGAAAAAATGCAAGTTTTGAAACTAGGCTGTGTAATGGGAAGAGTGGGGGGATGTCAATAATACCAGCTTTTCCAGCAGTAATGAGGAAAGAAAGGAAAGCCCAAGGATTACAAGTGCAATTTATTGTGTTCTACTTTAAGTGGAAGAAAGATCCAAACCCATCTGCTTCATGGTCTAATGCTTATGACATAAACTAAGATCATATAAATATATATTTAACTGCTTGTCTGAAGTAACATAACATTGACCTTGCTGTTATTTAGTTATTATGAATTTTAATGTATATTTGTTATAGAGTATTGTAAGATCTCAGATACATTAGTCTTAAGTTTCTGTAAGATTGTCTTTTATGTGTATCTCACTTTACTCATATGCAACAGTATTATAGTAATAATATTTGTGGCACATGAGGTAGTCTGTTGTTAGTACAGACCTATTTAATCTCATGGTAAGGACAATTTTAGCCCAATGGACTAAGTATGTTCAGTTTAATCAAGCCATAAGAATATATTCTTTATAACTCCATTGTGAATTTCAGCTGTGTAGAACTGATTTAAAAAATTATAGTATTATTCAGAAGAGGGAAGAGTTAAAAAAATCTTAGAACATCTTTCATTCTTTGTTCAAAAGTGCTGTTTCATCTTGGTGAATTCTTATATCCTGCCAACTTTTTATTTGATCAGAATGATACATTGTAAGAAACTAAGACAAATTTCTCATGAGTAAGAACTGTGAATAACAACAGGAATTTCCTCAAAGCAAAGTTAGCAAGATTTCGCCAAAATGAAAGTTTTTCATCTTTTCCAAAAACAGAAATCTACCAGCTCTTTACAGTTCCATGTTTGAATACTAGAAGTGAGTTTGCTTGTTTATCCTTCAAATTTCTTTGATGATGCCTTTTGGGAAAGAATTTTAAATAAAGACATTACCCTGAGTTTAAGGAAAAAAAAAAAAAGTTATAAAGCTATATGGAAGGCAGGAAAATGCAGAAAATAAGAGAGGAAGGACTTGATTGAAAGTGGAGGAAGAGAGGAGTTAGCAGCTCAACAGTGTGTATCTGCAGGCTCTGGAATTTACATTATAAATATCAAAGGCTCTATCCTTCCCTACCTCTAACAAAAAATGTCCACATGAGGAGTCAGTGCTGAGTAGCATAGCAATATACCATAAAGCCATACCCTTCCCATCTGCAGACAGTTAGAGGTGGAGTCCTAAGTGGAATAAGGCTTTTCACTGTTCAGCAGAAAAAAACCTTTATTGGAGAGTGAGGATGAAATGAAAAGATTCTTACTACTTTCTTTAATTACTTAAATTTATGTTATTGCTGCTAGACCAAGTTTACGTGCTGTAGTTATTTTCTCTGACCTGATGATGCATGTTACATAATGCAGCATGGGTGGTTGTGTTCCCAGCAGCACCTTCTCTCCTCCTCTCTATAGTAATGTCATCCCTCAGCTCAGCCCAAGGAAGTGGAGGAAATCCAGCAGTTTACAGGGGGAAGCACCACTCGTCCCCCTGTGCCAGTGGGGCTGGTCTGCCCAGGGTCTGGTGACTGAGAAACTAAGGATGCATCTCTCTGCCTCTTGTCCACCTTGGAATTTCATCCTCTCTCAATAAAAAGCAGGTTCTTCTCCAGCTCACCTCTGTCACTGGGAATAATCCTTGATCTCTGAGACTGGGTCTCCCAGTCCCAGTAATGAGCCCCCTTTTTTCTCTTCAAACTCCTTTGGGCCCTATAAAGCTACTAAAGACTGATCCTCAAGCTGCTTGATATGAGCTGAACTAGGTGCAACATACTCATAGTCACTGTTACCTTGCACTCAAAGTAAAGTATCTATGAATTGAATAGTTATGTGAGAAATAGCTAATTGTGCCCAGGTGTGTTTTCCACCTATAGAAGACGTGGAGAGTTAGCTAAATCTATACCATTCTTTTGCTTTCTGAATGAAAAAAGGAGGGGTTTGATCAGCTGTTTGATTTCAGCTTCTAAGAAAAATACTCTTCTCCTGGCTTATAACAATGCTCGTTGTTCTTGCATTTGACTAAGCATTTAAATGCTCTCAGTTTTATTCTTTTCCACACTGTACTTCTGTAAAATTGTCATTACTGGGTATGGTGCTTTCTCATGGAAGTTAGGGAGAACTGCATGAAGCAAGTTTTCATTTTTTACTTCATTTTACTACTTTTTCACCATTTTTTTTTTTAATGAATAGCTAACAATAACAGAATGTTTTCTTCCTAAATACCTATTATGCACATGCCAGAGTAGTACTTCAGTATCCATACAATTGCCTACATTTTTGCTAAAATAGGAATGAATCTTGCTTTTTAATAAGGTTTCTTACATGCTGTGCTAGGGTGTCGTGGGAAGTTGTCAGATTTTGTAGTTTCTTGGTCATAGACTAATGGCATCAAATCAAGAACACAGGTACCCAAATGTGCTTTCCACCACCACCTATCATGTGTAGACATCCTAAGTTCTGGGAATATTCACAACTAATGGTGTTGCTGAAAGTACAGTTCAGAGCCTGTTTATGTAAGTGGTGAAGTTTAAATTTTAATTTGAAAAGGCCAGTTCTCATTGTAATTGTTACAAATGCAGTATCAATTTAAATGATTGATTGTTGACAGACTTTGGCCACTTGTTTTTGTCCATCAGTGCTGTTACACTCTTCCAAGATGTCTCAGCAGGTTTTCAAGGCTTCTGTTTGTGAGATGACAGTCCTATCATCATCAAACATTTGATGTCACAAGCATTTTATGATGGAAAAGATAACCTGTTCTGGGTTAGGAAATGGAAATGTATTTCATTCAGTCTTATCAACTTTCTCATTATTTCCCATTCATCAGAGCAGGTATTTAATTCTGAGAAATAGCTCAGCAGTTTTTCATGCCTCTCACAGAAACACTTTCTTCTGATTATGGTTTAAGTGTCAATCTGTTTGTGAAGAGTCTTGGTTTTCTCCTGTCACCATATGTTAACTAAGACAACCCATTTTTAACAAATAAATGGGGGTGTCAGGGAGAAAAACAGGGCCAGGGGCAGCAAATACTAAACATTATCTGTAACAGTGTATGATTTTTTCAGTCCTAATGTGTACCGGTTTCGGTGCACCAGCAATGCCTTTTGACTCTCTACAATACCTATGAGAAGGTCTTTTCTCAATGCCTGTGGCTACAAACTTCTTGTGACATTTAGACCGTAGATGATCTGTTCATCTAGTGTAAGAAAGAGGAAATGGAATTTTTTTGAGCCTTTTTAATATTTGTACTATTTCCTGATTTGCTGGCCAGCATTTCAAAGCAAAGAGCTACTCCATCTTACACTCATGGATTGTACCAGCACTAAGATGTTTTAGGACTGAAGAAATATAAAGAAAGGCTCGAGATGCCTTTTCACGTACTCTTGTTACCTTAGTTGTACTTCAAACCTTGTATTGAACTGTGGGAATGAGCCATAAATTTTGCAGTGGTGTTTATTGTGTAATAAAATACCAAAGAGGGGGACAATTTAAGCTGTTATCTTCAAGGTGTGACTGGTTTTTTGCTTATGCTGCAGTAAATCAGGAATGTTGCCAGGGACATGAATGACATTATACCAGTACTTAACTACCCTGAAAAGGGAAAATGTGCAGAAAATTTGACTAGTATCGCTTCTGTGAATACAGGTTACTTACTCATTTTGCGTATTTAATTGTTCAAAAGTGTGCAAGACTAAAAACCTTCATAACTAGACAAGAAAGAGAAATTAATTTGTTGTTAAGGCATTGGTTCTCAGCTGTTGCAGATCAACCTTGCTCATGGTAAAAAACCAAATTCTGCTGACCTAGACAAAATGAAAACCTTTCCCTGTAACTCATGTCCACAGATCACTGTAGCATAAACAGGACCCCCACTTCTGAGCATTTCTTCAGTGGTCCATGTAATTACATAAAGCCTTTTTTGACTGAAGCTCATCTTTATTCTGATAGTCATGCATCTCTGTTGGATTTTTACATGGTCATGTAGGTGCATTTTATATGATAAAATATCTGCACATTTGCTTTGGACTTAAAAGTCATCAATCGAAAAGAGATTCCCTTTTCTTATTTTTTTACATTGGTATGATTAGACATAAAAAACCAAACCTGAGACTGTCATTGCAACTGTGGAAATGGTTTAATAAAGCCTTTTCTGTACTATCACATAGCATGAAAATGTCCTAACACATAATGTTGCAGTTTAGGTTAAGACCTAGAGAATGGGTCTGTACCACTACAGTGTCAGTAAAGGAATATTCAGCCTCAACAGTAGGGGATTGATGATACCCTTATCTCCCTGAAAACAGCCCTTTGTCAGTAGGAGCTCTAAAGCCAAACTCTGTGAGTTACTGCTTGAAAGTATTTTTTTATCCAGAAGTGATAGACAGCATTAGCTTTGAACCATGTTTTTGCTGACCTCAGAGGAGTAAATTACCTTACTATTAGAGGAAGTATGACTCACCGTCTGACTGTTTGCACAGCATTTGCAGTTCTCCTTTGCCTGGGGAAGAATTATTGAAATCTAACAATTATTCTGACATCTCTCATCTGACAGCCAAGCACTGTTATTTGACCATAATGCTAGAGTGTATGTACAATTTTAGTACATACTATTTGAGATTTATTGTTTCTTGAAGTGGCCAGTGAAGCCGTTAACCTATCAAGAGAATTTTTCCTAGGAGAAAATTACTTGGCATTAGTTCATAGCATTTTATTTGAAATGGAAATATGTATGTGTATTTTGCTTACACAAATGTACTTATAAGATTTAAGTTTTTCCAGATAGTTACAAGTGGATATTTTTTTGTCTGGAGTTTTATTAACAGAAACTGAATACAAAGTCATGCATATTAGTATATCAATCATTCCCCAAATATCTCGTATAAAAATGTTAACAGGATTTTTAAACCTACACAGTGAACAATAAAATGAATAAGGGAGTCCTGGTGGACAACAGGATGACCATGAGCCAGCAATGTGCCATGTGGACAAAAAGGCCAATGATGTATCAGTGATGCATCCTGGGAAGCATCAAGAAGAGTGTAGCCAGCAGGTTGAGGGAGGTTCTTCTCCCCCTTTACTCTGCCCTGGTAAGGCCACATCTGGAGTATTGTGTCCAGTTCTGGGCTTCCCAGTTCAAGAAGGACAGGGAACTGCTGGTAAGGGTATAGCAAAGGGCTACAAAGATGACTGAGGGACTAGAACATCTCTCTTACATGGAAAGGCTTAAGGAGTTGGGTCTTTTTAGTCTGGAGAACAGAAGACTGAGGGGGGATCTTATCAAGGCTTATAAATACTTAAAGGGTGGGTGTCAGGAGGATGAAACCAGTCTTTTTTCAGTGGTGTCCAGTGATAGGACAAGAGGTAATGAACACAAACTTGAACACAGGAAGTTCCATCTATATATGAGAAGGAATTTTTTTTACTTTGAGAGTGACAAAGCACTGGAACAGGCTGTCCAGAGAGGTGGTGGAGTCTCTGTCTCTGGAGACATTCAAAACCTGCCTGGACAAAATCCTGGGCAGCCTTCTCTAGGCAAACCTGCTTTGGCACGGGCATTGGACTAGATGATCTCCAGAGGTCCATTCCAGCCCCTGTCATTCTGTGGTTCTGTGATTATGCAGATCAAAATGAAATATTTGATTGTAGTTAAGATGTGCTGTTAAGACAAGCCATGTTATAAAATTATCATTTCAGCATGAAAAGTTTCATGTATTATCATAGATTACTTTTTGATGAATTGTTGTAACACAGTGTTATTTCAGGGTGAAATCTCTTCTAAACTGTATAGCTAAAATGTATCAGGATGTGTCAGATCCTGAATATGTACATTGTATGTCTTGTAAATTAGACATTAAGTTCTAAATAGCTGCAAACTTGAATCAAACTCACATCCACATGTTTTTTACTCACAGAAGTGTGTGCTAGATCAAAAACATTATTTATTGATAAATTTAAACAGAAAGACATGTTATCTATCATTTTTACATATATTTATGAGACTTAACAAACATAAAATATATGTCCGGGTACAGCATATTGTAAAACTCCTTACACTCATTCCAGACACTTGTCTTTTATGAGTTGCTCAATGTCGATTATTTTCCTATTAAAACCTTTTCTCACTTCTTTTCCGTGTAACATTTTTTTTCATTTCTCATGGATCATAAGTGTATTTGTTCAAATGTCTGATATGCAAATAGTTAGTGACAATTAAGTCCAGTATTCCTGATTATGTGACAGAATAAGAGTGCCAGATCCCAATCTATTATAGATCAGCATAGCTCTGCTAAAGACCTCCAAGTATGTTTGCTAAAGAGATTCATATTTCTATTCTTACCCTACATAATATATCAGAAATGTTTATTTCACCACAGTTAGGTGTCTTTTATATGTTATTATTCTGTACTTGTATTATCTGCTATCTTAAAAGAAATGGCTAATTTTCACGTGCTGAAAATATTTTCATTTGAAACTCATTCTTGTCATCCTAAAGTTTCTTTTGCTTAGCAAAAGTTATAGTTTGTTGTTAAAGTTGTATGCCAAACTATAACTTTTTTTTTTTTTATGTTGACATTATGTCTGTGTGCAAAACATTATCACTGGTATTTGCTCTGCACTAAACCTGGTGTCTGTGGGAAGTGTTATAGACACATTTACTGCTATATGATATCTGGAAGCCTCTTGCCTAAGGACAGGCGCTTCAGGCACAAAGACAAAAACAAAGGTTTTCTGTTCTGGATGGTCACAATGAAAGAATTACGGTTATTGCAATTTTGCGCCCTTAGACTGAAGTACAGATGCCTTTGAAAAGCGTTTTCTGTAAGGTAAGTAATTCAGGTCTTTGATATCCACTATAACCATCAGTACACTGAAAAAATTAAGTGATGAAGCAAGAATAAATTCTACCTAGATATCCACATTCATATTAATGAGTATTGTTAAGCTGAAAGACTTCAGATCTTCTAGTGCTAATTTAAGGAAAGTTATTTGTGATTTGTTCTTTTGCTTGCCCATTTTTAATAGGAGATCAATCCCTGCATGGATTTTGATGCACAACTTTGAGATATAAATTATTATAAGTGGTAGCAATGTCTTGATTAAAATGTTGCCCTGTTTCTTTATCATTCTCTTGATGCATGAAACAAGACGATGATTTGACAAAACAATAAATCTGGTTTGAAAGTGCCGACTGCTCTTGATAAGAAATGCCATGGCTGTGTGATTCAGAACACTGAACTGACACAAACACATTAAAACAGTTCAGATTTGTTCAAAATATTTTGATAGGTAGCTTTGTGAATTGAAACTTTATGCCAAGTTAGAGATTATTTAACTTTATAACAAAACAGGTATTGTCTGTTCTCCAGTTGCTGGCATAACTCCAGTTTGAAGGCATATGGCTGGTGTAAACACTCTGCTTTATGTTTTCACTTATTCAGCATAAACAAGCTCACGTTCTGAGGCCTGATCTAGATTCAGTCTTTGTGATCAAATGATGTATCTGTGCCTAAGTGATAACAGGCACCATGACCCAAATTTCCATTTTTCTTATTGCTGCTGCCGTTGTGGGGCTCAGGTCAGTGTTGAAAGACAAGATCTCCAGCAGGGATGTTAGAGACAATACACATTTTGGGACACAATATAATTGGGTCCTGGCTCTGAACCAGTCTTAACATGTAAATTGCCCTAAAACAGTCGACCTGTCTTTCAGATGTAGATTACTACTTCCTCAATATTTCAGGGGTTATATGTTTCCCTAGGCCTCTGGGAGGTATAAATCTTTGAATAGCAGTCAGCACTGATATTCATATGATTGTAGCAGTTCATGAAGGCTGAAGGTGTGACTCCTGGGAAAGCAGATAAGTGCCTTGTATTCTCACCAGCTGTAAGTACAGCGTTAGTATGGGAAGTACTTTAAATATTGCAAAATACTTAAATATCAGTACTTCTCAAAACCATGCATCACTGCCAAGGCTTCCTAAAACTATCTAAGTAGTTCCACATCCCTTCATCTATCTTTTTTTACAGACCATATCCATGAAAATATGAACATTTTGAAGATTAGTGTGTTGTTTGGTTGGTTTTTGTTGTTGGTTTGTTTGTTTGTTTGTTTCCCTAAAGGAAAAAAAATATATATGTGATAACCTTTTTCTTTCCTCTACAAATGATTTTCTTAGTTCTCAAAGCTTATGCTATGAAGCCGGTTCATTGAACTGGCACAGATAATACAGCAGTTTCTTCCTTCTGGAAGAGAATGGTGTAGATACATCCCATGGTAATTATTGGGAACACCCTGTTTACTTCTGAAGTTAGGGTTTTTTCCCCACTGAGGACCAGGATGATTTGGAGAAATACTATACATAACCACTGTAGTAGTTATATGTCCATGACTGAGATAAAAAATGTTAGTCATTAAAGATTACTGATGTCTGATTGTGAAATAATCATGCTTTAATTTCTTACCATGATTACTCAAAAAATATTTTAGTTTAAAAGTCTCTTTTAGTCTCTTTAAGTCTCTTCCTGTTACATTTTTGCTTCTAACACTTGTTTCACTGATGTGAAATATCAGTTTCATCATTTTACTTGAAAATCTGATTCAGTTCAGGAAGTCAAAATTACATAGAAAACAACCAAAATACCTCAGAATTGGAGGGAAAGGGAGGTGGGAGTGGGAGGATGTTTTCTTGGGATTTTTTTCTGGAAAGAAAACTTTTCAGAAAGTGAATAATCAATATTATATTAGATCCCTCCCACTAAATAAGCTATGTGCCAGGATTTAAGCTTATTTTTAAGTATTTTCCTACCTGGACAGTTTCAGTTTGGATTTGAGCTTGAGCATTTTAGGAGAAAGGGGAAATGCATCAGGCTCTTTCTTGTTCTGATTGTTAATCGCTTAGAAACAGTACATTGTATCTACAGCTTATCTTACAGCTGCTATGACCACCTCTACATTTTGATCAAACTGTTTCAGGGCTATACAGTTTCTCATTTATTTGACCTAAAGGAAGGAGTGTGCTTCATATCATAGACTTCTGTAATCCTGTTGAAAATAGAGAGGGAAGAAGGAGGTAAGGTTATACTTTATAGTGACTCCAAAAAATGAAAACATTTTGTTCTCTTCCCTGCAATGTTAATAAAAGCATTGTAGTGACAATAATATATAGACTTTTCCAGGATGGAAGGAACAGGAATGTGTGTTCTGCCTTCTGGCAAAACAATGTTTAGGCGTTTTATCTGTCAAATCTATCTGTATATGTAACGCTTCTAGAAATATAATGTGTACTGAAATATGTGAAACTTAAATTAACAATTTCATGATGAAAATACAAAACATGTTCTGAATTGTATGTGTAGTTTCTAGGAAAAGAAAGAATATCAGAGAGGTTAATTTTATACCATTATCTAAATATTAAGTACTTTTTAATGTGTGTTTATAATATAGATGGTGCCTAAAGAAGAAATTATCTCTTTAAAGACACTATTAAATAGCTCAATTTTGACAACAGGTTTTGCATATTAAAACCTGTTACTGGATTTCTTCCAGTAAATTAAAAGTTTAAATTCAAATCTTCCAATTTATTTGGGAAACTTTACTTTGACTTTATATTATGAGACAGTGGCCTCAAATAATACCACATTTTCAAATATTTTGAGAAGTACAATCTGTGTAATACAATAATTTAGCACACTATCAACAGTTAGAAATTAAAGTCAATTTCTAAAATGTTTTATATTAGAGAAAAAAAATACTAGGCAAGACATTTAACCAAATATAT